>MU193455.1:0-17327 GCA_016904865.1 Pissodes strobi | reverse complement strand
CGTATGCAACCGTTGCAATAGATAAATCTGGGATCAACGAGAAATTGCTTAAATCGTATTGCAAAACAAGCTACACAGATGCTGAAGTTTGCCGTTAAACTGGGTTAAAATGTCGCAGCTAAAGTTTCCTATGGCACTCGACGAGCGGTGTGTGTGCGAAGGTGTTGATTGACACGGTTCTTGAATAGTTATAGGTTGTAATTAGAGGGAAATATATATACTGGGAGTGAGTTCCTCATTGATGCGGTGCGCCAGACAAAGGAGTCCTGGTAAAACGATGTTCTAGGTGTTATCAGTTGTACAACGAACTGGTGCGCTCTTGCCATCTATCGCGACTGTCTGACAGGCGTTGTTGAAGGCGGGCTCATGCGGGCCAAATCCTGGGAAGCCTGCTGCCCAGATTCTGGGTCAACTCCAGGTTGCCGACGAGAAGCACAGCTCTCTTCTGAATAGAATCCAACTGCTTTAGGGTGTGCTTAGGTGCGGCACCCCAGATATGAGAGCAATATTCTAAGCACGGTCTTATTTGCGCTTTGTAAAGCAAAAGCAGCTGATGCGGTCGCGGTGTATGCAGTTTTTTGTTGCGAAATAGCGCACCAAGCTTCTGCGAGGCTGATTTTGCGATGTTAGCAACGTGGTCATGCCAGGACATATTGCTGTTGACCGAGACACCCAGTAGTCCGATTGACGAAGATGAGGGAATGGTCGATCCTGCGATAATGATGTCAGGGTCCGCCGTATTGGCTTTCTTGGTAAACATAGCTGCTTGGGTTTTTGCTGCATTGAACTGGACCAAATTCCTGTCGCCTTAAGTTCGAACTTTCTCCAGATCTTGATTAGTTGTTGTAATTTGCTCCTGTCTGCGGTGATAAGTCTCAGTCGCTGGCAAAGGTTCTTCTGATCTAAACTGGGAGACAAGAGTACTGTCATCTACAAAACTATAAACAAAATTATTGGTTTCGGTCAGCAGTTCCGAGTATAAGATGAAGAAACACGGTTCCTATAAATATATTGGTTGTGGCTTTAAAAAAAGAACGAATCGAATTTATATAAATTGTTAACTAAAGAATGGGTGGTTGCAAGGGTTTAAGCACGAAATGAATTCACTGTTGTGGAATCAAATTTCTTTCCCAGCTCATCAGCATGTATAAAAACAGCTAAAGCTCTTACATCTGTATCAAATAAAGGATTTGTCATGTGTTATGGCCAGCAGCCAACACTAAACATACACTCACCGACATAAAATTCGATCCATTCAAAATTTTGATCAAATTTAATGTATGATAACTTTTTTTTCCGTAGTCCGATTTAAATGATTTTTTTTTCAAATTGTAGATAAATCTATCGACTTTACTTAATTTCTTTCAGTTTCCTAAAAAAGTGTATACGTGTTGAAATATACAGGAAAATAAAAAAGTGTTTTTTTCCTTAAGTTTGTAACACCCTGTAGAGTAATTTTGCAATCTTAACTCTACTTAATGTGCTTTTCTACGAAGTATAATTGATTCGTAACATAGTGTTTTTTTATTCATCTTGATATCTTTCTCCGTTCAAGAGATATGAATTTTTAAAGAAAACACTACACATTTAATCAAAAGTCTTTAATTTTAATTGTAACTTAAAACTAAGGGTGCTCTGGCTTTGTAAATTAAGTCATATCTTGACAGTTGTCATGATAATTATTCGGTGGTGTTTAAATTTTAAAGTGCCAGCTAAAAATTATGGTTCTGTCGCCTACTGATGCAGCAAGAGCAGTGGCTTTAGTAAATGATGGAAGGTCGCAGTATTATGCTGCTAGAGTACTGGGAAGTACAAGATCTAGCGTTCAGAGGGCCGTGAAACGTTTTAATGAGACCGGAAATTTTTCGAGGAGATTAGGATCTGGCAGAAAACGAAGTACAAATGTCAGAGATGATCGTTTTTTAACTCTGAATGTGTTACGGGATAGAAATACCACAGCTGTTATGGCAAGATATCGTTTGGAAGAGGTACGACATATAAACGTAAATGAAATAACTGTTCGGAGACGATTAAAGGAGGTGGGTTTACATGCTAGACGACCTGCAACTGGCCCAGAGTTGACTAGAAATCATAGGACAGGACGTCTCCGATTTGCTCGAGAACATCAAAATTGGGGATTCGTGGAATGGAGTAAAATTTTATTTTCCGACGAGTCAAGGTTTTGCCTAAGATCTCCAGATGGTCGTCAGAGAATATATCGTAGATCAGGTGAGCGCTTCGATCAAAACCATTTCTCTACAAGATTAAGTTTTGGTGGCTGCTCTGTATTGGTATGGGGTGGCACAAATATGGAAGCTCGAACTGACTTAGTAATAGTTGATGGGGGTACCATGACGGCTAATCGATATATTCGGGACATTTTAGCACCACACGTCATTCCTTTCGCACCCTTTATAGGAAACAACTTCATGCTGATGCAAGATAATGCTCGTCCTCACATTGCAAGAGTTGTTACCCAATACTTAGACGACGTAGAAGTGCGAAAAATGAACTGGCCACCACGCAGCCCAGACCTTAATCCCATAGAGCACATCTGGGATATGATGGGCAGAAAGATTCGAAGCCGTGTTCCAGCTCCGAGTAACTTGGATGAATTAAAAGAGGCACTAACCCAAGAATGGGATCAAATTGATCAAAATCAGATTCAACACCTCATTGAAGGAATGCCAAGGCGTATGGAGGCAGTTATTCGTGCTCGCGGGGGAAATACCCGCTATTAATGTTTTTAGTACTTAATATTGTTTTGTTCTTTACCTTGCTGTATTTTTATAAAAATTAAAAAATGTTGCAAAATGTGTAGTGTTTTCTTTAAAAATTCATATCTCTTGAACGGAGAAAGATATCAAGATGAATAAAAAAACACAACGTTAAGAACAAATTAGGCTCCGTAGAAAAGCACATTCAGTAGAGTTAAGATGCAAAATTACTCTACAGGGTGTTACAAACTTAAGGAAAAAAACAAACATTTTTATTTTCCTGTATATTTCAACACGTATACACTTTTTTAGGAAACTGAAAGAAATTAAATAAAGTCGATAGATTTATCTACAATTTAAAAAAAAAATCATTTAAATCGGACTACGCAGAAAAAAGTTATCATACATTAAATTTGATGAAAATTTTGAATGGATCGAATTTTATGTCGGTGAGTGTATTATTGTCGGTGCAGAAAATAATTATGCAATTCAATATATCATAACAATACTTAATTAAGCTTTTTATTTCTTTTTCAAAATGAAGTATATATTTTATTTACCAGTTTACGCTAATTGGCTTACCATTAAAACACATGAAATGAATGGAATGCGTCGTGGTCGTTATTTGCTTTTGATTTCGTTGTTTTATACCAAAAAGCGATGTGACTCTTTTTTTGCTTGCTGTTTATTTTTGGTGTTTAAGTATAACATAATATGCATATTATACACACTGATCAAGTAGTTAAAGCGAATTAGTGGGTGAAATTAAGCTAAGCAAGTCTGCCGATGAAAAGCTAAAATATTTACCAAAATTAAATAAACAAAACACAAGACAACTCTTTAGAGCTTTATTATGTTCAGTAACCAAAAACTATGAATAACTTAAGTTATACCCTAACCTAAAAGACATGCGCATTATAGTTATCGGGTAAAGTGTAAATTCATTACGTCTTACACTAATAGATATTTTAATTGTTTCCACCGTAGTCTCTTTTTTATCTTCTCTTGTCATCTGTCGTAGACCGATCCTAACTGAGCTACCTAGTCCACACTCCGGCATAAGCATGTCGAATAAAACGAGATAATATAATAAGCTCACTGTTATTATTTCACTCACCTTATTTAATATAATTTATCAAACATTCAAGTAAAAGCTATTTCTTGCAATATAGATGTGCACCACTGTTATTCAGGAAACATCCTACTTTTCTTTCCCATAAAATAAAGCCTTTATGCCCCACCGTCATATTTTAAATATCGATCATCATAATCAAAATAACTGGTGATATATTATTTCCTGGTAATCCTTCAATGACGGAATATTTCCTGTTTTCAGAAATTATTTTTCTTATTTACTTTAAAGAGCATGTTTTAAACTTGTTTGATGTTACGCGTCCTTGATGTTAACTTGAACATGCAAATTTAATTGCATCGCTGCTGGTTGCTATAACTTTTAATATATTAAATTGGTTGGCCTAGAAAATAACAAAAGTTGGAAATAAGAGTTCAGTATATTTTATTTATTTTGTTATTATATCAACCAGTTTCAGTTAAATTCCTGGAAGATGTTTCTAAGTTTAAAGATGTTTCATATTTCTTAAATTAACCAAAAATGATAATATACTAACCATGCAACCAGTAGCAAAAATTGATATGTGAAATATAAAAAATCCCATAATCCAGCAAACCCCAAAATTTTGATATAAAAAGGATTTGACTTATTTAATGTATTCACAGGCAAAAGATTTGATATTTTTGTACAGGGTAGTTTGAAAAGTTACCCGGCGAATTATCGCAAGCAAAAAGTATACTACTGATTTTAACATTTTTTAATTAACAGTTTTGCAGAGAAAGAGATAAACCTGAAATAAAAACATTTTCAAAAATGATAAGAGACAGATCAATATTATGTGACTAATATCTAGTGAAGCCACATCTACTTCTAAGTAAGTTACCGACGCGTTGATAGATTCCAATTATAAGGTTATTAATTATTGTGTCTTGGGTTAGTTTGGGTTAGGAGAAAGAGGAGAAAGGACAAATTTATCCTTTCTCCTTGACCGGTATTCAAAATAGTAATTTAATTCTATAGAGAAACACCTATGTATTTATGTCAGTCCTATTAAAAGTGATAAAAATATCTCAAGGTGAAATTTCTGGTTTTCACAGAGCCAGAATATTAATTCAAATATCAAACCTTGATAAGTGCTAGATTTTTTTAGCAATTGACTCATAAAATTAATTGTTAGAATACATAAAAGCTTTAACCATTTATGCAAAAAACCTTCGCGCCTTCCGCATAGTTTTCAGTTGAGTCAGCACGTGTCGGGTCGCGTCTCTCTTGTCGCCATTTTGGGTAACACGTGGCATTTGTGCAAGGACCGTATGGTTTCTCCGAGGAAGAATCGGACGTCCTGGCCAGCGTCGTCTGTGTTTTTCAAAGTTTTAGCCAGTGAAAGTGCCCATTGACGCCGGTACCCAGGCCGGGGGGAGCCGCATGTTTCCGTGGCACCACTTTTATCTGTACCTGTAATAGCTTATAGTTTTGTGCAAAAGTCGGGAATCACAAGGGGCACATGACCGTCTTACTGGAGGTTCCTGCCAAATAGGCCCCTCAAATTGGAGTAACGGGTAACGCAAGCAGAAGGATAGCTATGCCTCTGTTTAAGCGCGCAGGAAGAGGGGTGTGCTGGCGGATTGCCCTGCAGCAAAGCCAACCGCTCCCCGAAATGGGGGCACTAGAAACAAACAATCAAAACCTGCTGTAAAACTGATTGCTAAATCGGGCTTAACTCAAGATTACAGTGGTCGATAAAATGTTGCCAAGTACATTTATCTTTTTTTATTTTAACATTGAAAATGTTTCTGTTATCCTAGTATGGAGCATCAATTCGCGAAAATGTGCATGCTTCATTTGCCACATAACGTCAGAAGAGTGAGAGATCGAGTAGTTTGGGTTAGTTTGGGTTAACTAAGCAACCCAAACTAACCGAAAGTTGATTGAATGACTAACCCAAACTAACGAAAAGCACCAAAAAGGGTTAAATGTATCGGAACAGATAAAAAAAAATAGGTTAAAACTAACTCAAAGTAACCGAACATTGGCAATTAACCAAAACTAACCAAGAACATTAAAATTGGTTATACCGTATCGAATCCGATTCAAATTACTATAATAAATTGGAACTAACTGAAACTAACCAGAAGTTGATTGAACGACTAACCAAAAGTAACAAAAAGCACCAAAAAAGGGTTAAAATGTATCGGAACAGATTAAAATTAGTAACAAAGTTAGTAAAATAGTAACAAAAGTTAAATCTAACGACTAAACGAATTTTGACGACTAACCAAAACTAACCAAAAACATTAAAATTGGTTATAAAGCATCGGAGCCGGTCCAAATGACCAAAATAAAATAAAACTAACTGAAATGAATCGAAATTTGATTGAACGACTTACAAAAGTAACCGAAGCACCAAACATGGCTAAAACGTTTCCGAACAGATTACGAATATTAAAGAAAGTTCAAAATACTCCAAATTAACCGAATATTGGCGACTAACCAAAAATATTAAAAATGGTTATAACGTATCGGAACCGGTTCAAAGGACTAAAATAAATTAAAACTAACTGAAGCTAACAGAAGGTTGATTGAATAACTAACCAAAAGCACCAAAACGGGCAAAAATGTATACGAATAGGTTACACAAATTAAAGTAAGTTAAAACTAAACAAAATAATTATCGGAGACGGTTCAAGTGAATACTTCCTCGGTTTCACGAGTGATTTTTCAAGGTCGCGTCACAACACGACAAATTTTCGTGAACGTCGCGACATGGTTTATGAAAAATTGATTATAACGTATTGGAACCAGCTCAAATAAGTTGAGACTAAGGAAACTAACCGAAAGTTGATTGGACAACTAACCATTTTTATGATAATTGATTATAACGTTGTAGCATTTTCAAATTTTGGCTGCCCTTTCTCTATTTTGTTTCCTTCAAGTACACGAAGTAATCAAGAGTCAAAAATAATTCAGGATGCAACTACATAGGATATAGATCTAGGTAATGATAATTTTGTCTTGAATTAATCAACCCCTGGGTAATATTTTAGTAAATAGCCTATCATTTAAGCTAGTCTATTTTTTTTAGGAAGAGGGCAGTGTAGCATTTTCAAATTTTGGCATGAACAAATGCTACAGCTTTGCTTGATTTATATTTATTTTTATTTACAAACACAATTTAGTTTGGATTATTCCAATATAGGTACAGTGTATGAAGTACATTACCTTGTTTTGTCTTGAAAGTAATTGAATACACTTTCTATATGTATATTTACGTGTCAGTAGGATGTACTAGTTACTTATTATGTGATAATAACATCAAGGCTGATTTTTATCCCTTCCAATATCGTAGGTGCCCGACTAGGTTCGGAAACCTCTTTTAAAAGTTCTAGTTGTGCAATCGAATTTGCTAGGCTATTGACTACCATTCATTTTAATACCTGAGCTCTCTTTTAATTACTCCGGAAAATGCTCACAAGCTTTTCTTTGATCTAAAAGTTAATAAAATTTTAAAAATTTGTTCGATACAAATGTAACCTTGGATATGTTTATTATTTTAAATCAATTGTTAGCAGTACCTACCTCAAACGATTTAGAGATTATAGGAGTCGTCTAATGTAGATTATAATTCGTTTATCTAATAATTGTGTTTTGGTGTATTGTTTCATTTTGTTTTATTCATCTTTCGAAGAGATTTCGTGTTTTCATTTCTTGTGTCAGTGCCATTTACCTATGAGTGACATTAAGACAGGCACACCATATGATTTTGACAGTTAGGTTAGACAGGGTCAAGAATCGACGTTCCCAAGTAACGGTTCCTTTTAAGGCCTATTTACTTACTGCTTGGCGAATGTGGTTTGGAGCAGAAGTTCGATTGACCGAGCTGTGACGTGGATGAGCTGGGACTCGCTATTTCAACTAAGCTAAGTTGGCAGCAATGTTTCTTAGTCAAGTATTGAAATTTGTTCCAAGTTCTTCCCTTTTTTACGTTACACTGGCGACGAGTCGAGACGGATACCTCGTGGAACCTTTTCGAGGTGTAAAACCTCATGGACTGATTGAAATAATTTGTGTCGTTATTTTATGATATTTTTGTTACATTTAAGTATTTCGACCCGAACCAGGGTCATGGCGGTTACCTATAAAAGTTTTTGTTGAGTTATTGGAATCCTAGCTCCACGTGGTAAGTTACCAAAATTTTCATGCAGTCTTTCAGTGGAATTAATTCTATTTTCCAATCTTTCTGGAAGAATTTATGTATTGCTGTTGCTGTCATGTTGCCGATTCTTGGAATTGACGATTATTGATTTTGGAGAAGTCTCTAGAATGGACACTATTCGTTTTGTTCGACTGGCTATTACCAGGCAATAGGCCTTATAGATAGATCTATAGGTAAGATGAAAAACTAGTTAGGGTATGAGTAATCATTTTAAATTTAGATATTTACCTTTTGCTAAGACAAACAATTGTTTTTAGGGTTCTCTCCACGGGTACCGCTCTGGCACACGTATATCGCTTTGCCTAATTGCGATATCCTTTCCAGCGTGTTTTTGGGTTACTTGCGTGTATTAGGTTTAAACCACCGATTGCGTATCAACCCCTTATTGCTTATCATAGACTGGATGTGGAGTAACGAGTTTGGAAAGGTCAAGTTATGATTTGAACTAAAACAGAGTTTTTTCCACAATACCGAAACAGAATATTTGCACTCGACGCGCGTTTCGCTAACCATGTTAGCATCATCAGGAGATGATTAAGACTGGGTCTTAATCATCTCCTGATGATGCTAACATGGTTAGCGAAACGCGCGAGTACAAATATTCTGCTTCGGTATTGTGGAAAAAACTCTGTTTTAGTGCATGTTGCCGAAGGTTCCAAACCCCAACGTAGTTATGATTTGAAGTGCTCTGGAGTTGCATGGACCGTATATATACTAACACTGGTATAAGTTTGGAGAATAAATTTAACTTAGAAAAACCTACTTCATAAGTTGTAAGTCATACCATTTATTTTTATTTGTAAGGCTGTTAGATTATCTACAGATTGAGTGATTATACACATATTTATATTTTATATTATTGGGGCAGAATAAAATTCATGAATTTTAAACCCTGTGCGCTATTTACCATCATTCTAGTGACCTATTACTGGGTATGCAGAATATTTGCCGAACAGTTTGTACCTGACACCGTTGTTGATAATAGTCAATATTATGTAAGCTTCTTTTCTATTGCTTTATTGTTTATAAATGTGATTGTAATTGTACTGTATCATTGTTGTTTTATATCAGGGGATCTCCTCATTAGTAGGGAAAGAATAAAGTATTTATTTTGGGGAAAAGCTCCTCCAAAAATTACTTTTCAGGATTTAACAACATTATAGTTTTTTCCAAGTTGAGGCCCAGTTGACTTGGTGGTGCCAATATCTTTATTAAAGCGTACCGAGGATCCACGAACCTAGCTCTCCACTGTATGACTGGCTGCCGTTCGCATCTATGGGTTGGTTTTCTAAAAGGAGTTAGGAAAAGTTGCCCTAACGCATCGGAACCGATTCAATTGTCTAAAATAAGTTGAGACAGTGTGAAACTAACTGAAAGTTGATTTGACGACTTACCGAAACTATTAAAATTTATTATACCGTATCCTAGGCGGTTCGCATTAATACATTCCCCTACATGCATTTGGCACCTAAAGGTTGTTATTGGTCAAACCATTAAAAATTTGAACTTCTATCCAATCAACGTGGGGGTGCGAAAATCGTGTACAGAATGTAATTCGGTGCCAAATTCAGGTACGGAATGTAATAAATACTTTTGCAGTGTAAGTATTTTCAGAAGGCTTCAAATAGTATGGTAGAACTTCGGAAATGATAAGAGGTGTCTTTTAAAGACACGCGTCTTCAAACAGCGGTTTGTAGTTAGTACTGTCTTCACGCAACCAAACAAGACTAACCCAAACTAACCCAAATTTAAAAAAAGAAACAAACATAACCTTAAAAAAATATACCAAATTCTTGCCACTGACGGGAATCGAACCCGGAGGGAACCCGAAGCATCGCATCACAAGCACAGCATCTAACTACTGTCGCCACCAGGCTTGCTGAATGGACCGCAAAGACATGCTGCTCCATAAACTGTTATTACATTCCGTACCTGAATTTGGTACCAAATTACATTCGATACACGATTTTCGCACCCGCGCGTTGATTGGATAGAGGTTGAATGGTTTGACCAATAAAAATCACCTAGGTGCCAAATAGATGTACGGAATGTATAAATGCAACCGGTTCAGATGACTAAAATAAGTTGATACTATGTTAAAATAACCGAAAGTTGGTTGGACGACTAACCAAAACTAACCAAAGCTATTGAAATTGATTAAAACGTATCGTAACCGGTTCAAATGAATAAAATAAGTTGATACTAAGTGATACGAACCGAAAGTAGATTGGACGACTAACCAAAACTAACAAAATCTATCAAAATTGATTATAGCCTATCAGAATCGACCCAAATAATTAAAATAATTTGAGACTAAGTAAAACTAACGGAAAGTTGATTGAACGACTAATCAAAACTAACCAAATTCACTGAAATTGATTATAACGTATTGGATTCGTTTCAAATGACTAAAATAAGTTGAGACTATGTGAAACCAACCAAAAGTTGATTAGACGACTGACCAAAACTAACCAAATCTATTAAAATTGATTATAACATATCGGAACCGGCTCAAATAAGTAAAATAAGTTGAGACTAAGTGTAAATAACCGAATATTTATTAGACGACTAACCAATACTAACCAAATCTATTAAAATTGATTATAACTTATCAGAACCGGCTCAAATCATTAAAATAAGTTGATACAAAGTGAAACTAACCGCGTTAGGTCGGGGATTAAGAGACGAATCGAATGCAATTTTTTTGTAAGTTTTACAATGTTATCAACTGTAAAAACGAACAAAACTTGAAGTGATATGTATTTATGTGGTATATTTTGTTAAACTAAACTTACATAATCTGCTAAAAGTCATTTTTAACATTTAGTTTCTCACGACAGATTAGTCGTGTTGTATATGGTTAGATCGTGGAATGAGAGACGGATCGAATGCAAATGTTATTTTGCTTTTTACAACCACACTTAACGTTAGAAATTATAAAAAACAACGACACTTGACGTAATATGCATTTATGTGGTATATTTGGTAAACGAAACTTACGTAATTTTTTTTTTTTTAGGTAGGGATTAGGAATACTTGTCTATGTACCTTCTGCAGCATTGGTGTTCAGTAGCCGCAGAGTGTGTGGGCCTCCGGTCTGGCCGACCAACTAAACCCTTCCCCTACCTCGCCTTGTGTCGTCCGGAACCGCCCTCTTGGGTATTACGTCGGGCGACTCCTGCTGCTCACCTGGCGTCTTTTATTGTATCAGTCTTTCCTCTTTTTCCTTTTCTGTCATTACATCATGCATCATCTTGTGTATAGCATTCCAGTTTTGAGAGCTTCTTATCATGATTTCAATAGCGTTGTTTGCTGTGATTTTGTAACCTGTGGCTATTTCTGTCTCTGTTCTTATTCTGACCTCTCGTTGGCATATACACAATGTGTGGTTGGCCGTGTCTACCTCGTCGCAGTGGTTGCATTTCTCTGTTGTTTTCCCAAGTCTGTAAGTAAAATGCCTGAAAGAGCCATGCCCCGTGAGGGCCTGCGTCAGGAAGTAGTCTGTTCTGCGGTGCGCACAATTAGCCTATGCTTTGATATTGGGAATCATTTTCTTGGTCCACTGTGCCTTGCCCGTCAGGTCAGCCCATCTTGTCTGCCACTCGTCCAGTGTTCTTCGCCTGGCTTATTTGCGGGCTTCCTGTCGGTTTGGCGCTACTTCGACAAAATTTCTCTCTTCTATCAACAGGTCCAAGAGGGGAACGCCAGCGATGACCTGTATCGCGGCACTTGAGACCGTTCTGTATCCACTCGTAACTCTTAGTAGCCCTTTCCTTTGGACATTTTCTAGCATGTTCTTATATTTCTCTACTCTGGTAACCTCGTGCCAAATTGGTGCTGCGTACAATAATATGGACTGCACTACGCCATATAACATCTTCCTTTTATAGTATCTCGGGCCCCCTATGTTTGGTATTAAGCGCATTATAGCATTCATTTTCTCGCCGGCTTTCTTTGCTATGTAGTTGGCGTGTTCGCTATATCCCATGGTCTCCCCTATGAATATACCAAGGTATTTTATGGCCTTCGTTGGGGTTATTCGTGTCTTTTCCAGCCAGAAGGTTATATCTTTCCTATCTCTTTTACCATTAAGGATTACGGCCTCTGTCTTTTCAGGTGCTAGGGTTAGATAGTTGTCTTTCGTCCACTTTGCTATCATCCCTAGGGTTTGGTTAGCCTTCCGTATAAGTCCTGGTTTGCTCCCTGCTGATATAACCACTGCTAGATCATCTGCAAATGCAATTTTTTCCACTCCCTCCGGGTAGTTCAACTTTAGGATCGGGTCATATAGGACATTCCATAGCAGAGGTCTCAGCACAGAGCCTTGTGGGATTCCTGCGGTGATTTTCGTTCGTTCCCTTCTGTCTGATACGATCTCCCTGTTGGAGAAGTAGTTGCCGATGGTGTTGAGCAAGTAAGGGGATAATCTCTTCCGCTGTAGTTCTTTGAGAATTTTCGCCCATGAGGCCGAGTTGAATGCGTTCCTTATGTTAACTGCGATGAGTAAGCACATTCTTTCCCCCTTGTCCTTTGAACCTTGTCTCTCTCCATATTTCCTTTACCCTCTTCACCGCATCTATTGTTGATTTTCCACGTCTGCATCCGAACTGATTTGGATCCAAGTCGCCGTTATCTCGTAGTTCTTTTTCTAATCTTATTTTGATCAGTTGTTCGTATAACTTAGCTGTGGTATCAATCAGACATAATGACCTGTAGGCGTTAGGTATGTCGTAGGCTTTCCCAGGTTTATGTATCAAAACCAATTTCGCAATCTTCCATGGTTCGGAAAATATTTGCCTCCTTATGAGCCTATTAAGTACATCTAGAGTGAAGTCTGGTGCTCTCCTTGCAAGTTCTTTTACTGCCTCTGGGGGCACTCCGTCCGGTCCTGGCGCTTTTCTTGCTTTGATCTTACTTATTGCTATTTGCAGGTCTTCCACATTGAAGGGTC
Organism: Pissodes strobi; assembly: GCA_016904865.1. Lineage (NCBI taxonomy): Eukaryota > Metazoa > Arthropoda > Insecta > Coleoptera > Curculionidae > Pissodes > Pissodes strobi. Next base: position 4,374 of record MU193455.1, on the reverse strand, counting down.
TCACATCTTCGTCTCTTGGGTATTCTCTGATATCGTCATTGCGTAATGGGAATAGTTCCTCTATTACCTCTCTTTGCAGATTATCCGTCAGTTGGTATGGTGGACCTGTGCTTTTGAATTTCTTCATTACTATTTTGTATCCCTCTCCGAATACATCGTTATTCAGATTGTTAAGCAGTTTCTCCCATTGAGTTCTTTTCTCTCTATTGATGCGGGTTTTCAGTTGCTTCTTCAGTTCTTTGTATTTTGCCAACATTCTGACCAGGTTGCCTTGTTCTGCTCTTTAGAGCTCTCTGGCATGCTCCCGTCTTACCTTGATGCACTTAGATCTCAGCTCAGCTATCTCAGCGTTCCACCAATATGGAGTACTATTTGAGTTTGTCGCGTTTGTTCTTCCCATTGACTTCTTATATATTGTCTTCAGTATTCTCATAGCTTGCTGGTATTCTAGTGCATCTTGTCCCTTTTGTTCGAGTTCTGCTCTAAGTGTTTCTCTAAAGGTGTGTTTGTTGACGCTCGCCTTCCCTTTGAATGATTGCATCTTTTCCGCTGTATCAGTTATTTCGACGACTATATTCCTGTGAGGCGTTAATGGTTCATTATGCAGAATGTTCCACTCTTTTATTCTCCTCGTGAGTTTTTCGGTAGCAAAGGTTATGTCTATAAATGACCTTGCTGTGCCTCTTACAAAAGTTGGTTCTCCCCCTCGATTTTGCGGCACGCGTCTCAGTGATGCGCAGGCCTCCAATAGGATCTGTCCTCTTGCGTCGTTTACTTGGGAGCCCCATTCAACAGATTTCGAGTTAAAGTCTCCGGCGACTATGGCCTCTCCGTCTTCATGTTTTATCATGCCCGTGAGAAGCTCGATGTACTCTTCAAATTCATGGATCGTTTTATTCGGCGAGAAGTAGCATCCGTAGATGTTATATTCAGGCAGGGAGATGCAGACTATTCCCCGCTCTTTACTAATTTTCTTCACTTTCACTTTTTGGTTTCATATATATATAGCCACGTCCTTGTTCATGTCGGCAAACCATCCCCTGTTCTCACTTAATTTTCTATTTGGTTCACTTGCTATTATTAGATCGCATCTTTCTTCAATAGCCGTTAGTTGCGCCATGTCATGCGCACTGTTAGATCGGTCGGCATTTATCTGTAGAATCTTTATCTTTTTGGTTGCTTGTGGACCTCTGCAGCGCTCTCTGGCTGCTCCTCTTCTCCTCAATCTTATTGCGAAATTGGTGGCACCTAGTTGAGTCCATCCTGTGTCCATCTATCTTGCAGGTGTGGCAAAAGGGCGTGTTTGTGCATCCTTTCGCCTTGTGGCCCTCCTTTCCACAATTCATACATGCTCCTGAGCGGTCAATTCCTTGGCATTCCTTCCTTGTATGCTCAAACTCCAGGCATCTGTAGCATCAGCTCAAGTGTACTTGCCTCCTGCATCTGCAATTTGACCAGCCTATGCGTACGTGCCGGTCCCCCAGCATATTTTTTGCCTGGCTTTTATGCACCGCTATGATTGCGGTTTGTGTTCCGTATCTTGTTTGTCTCATCATTCTAACATTGATGTGTTTTCCATCTATTCCTGTTTCGTTCTGCACTGCTTCGAGCACTTCCTCTTGGGTCGTTATTTCGTCAATGTCATATATATTGTACATATGTTCCGCTCTTCGTACACTGACATCAACATTGCGTATTTTATCCTGTATCTGTTTCTTCAGCGCATCGATGTTCTGCCCGCCAGTCACTTTTATCTGTAGGTCTTCACTGTTTACCATCTTTCTGACAGAAGTTACCTCTAGCCCTGTTTTTTGGATGTTTACTGATCCCCTGACTTCCCTAAATAGATCTGAGTACTTCATACCATTCCCCTTGATTGTTATGGTCTCCGTGGTGCCTCTATTCGTCCATCTGTTTTTTCTTATTTCACCTTTAGTTTGTGGTAGGTGCATCGCCATTTCCACATCCTCTCTTTGTAGTATATACTCCAGTACTTTCTGCGTTAACATAGCTTCGCCTGTATTTGCCATGGCCACCGCTATCTTCTTTATCCCTGTTTCTAGGATTCTTGTTTTTAGCAAGTTTAATGCTTCATACAGTCCCAGCTTGCTTAGGGTTTCTCTAGGTACTGCAAACATATACTTGTTTAGCGGTTCTACGCCTATTTTGGAGCATGTGGGTATGGTCTTCATATATTCCACTTCGCCCTCCTTGATCAATTGTACAAGCTCCGGGTACTTCTTTTCCATTTCCTTTAGGAGTCCCATTTTGTCTTCATCTTTCGGGTCAGCTATTATCGCTATATCGCCTTCGTGGTTAATCAGGTTCTCGTATACTTTGTGTGTTCTCTTGTAAGTCTCCTCTGGCCAGTCCTTTTCCATGATAGTTTTAAAATCTTCGTAGCTTTCGGCCTCTTCTAGGACTTTGTTTATCTCCTCTTTATCCTTTTTCTTGTTTTCTTCCAGCAGCACCTGTGAAGTCGGTTTGCGTACTCGCGTCCCTCGTTACTCTCGCCGTATCATAGTATTCTACTATTTTCGTCTTACTCAGTACTAGCTGAGGTAGCGCCTTTCTTTCAATATTCTCCTCAGAGGCTTTTTCGATATTCCGCCACCGTTTTCTAAGCCCCCCATCATACCCATTATCGCGTTGACGTTTTTCTTGATCTCCACCTTAGTGTTCTGATTCGCTTTCACCACACCTGCTAGTTCATCCATTTGCTTGGAAATTTTCTTCACTAGTGTATCGAATTTCTTGGCATTTACATTATCTTTCCAATCAGTTGCTGCATTTGGTGTTTCTTCTCTCTTCCTTTTGCTTCTGGGCTCTTCGCCTCGCGTGCGTGGAGACTCCTCGTCCTCTATAATAAAAACTGGCTCCTCTTCGTATTTTCCCCTTTGTGGTGGGAGAGTACGAGCGATGCTCTCCCTGCGTATGAATGGGTTCGCAGTTTCCTCATTATCCATGCCCATTGCCAGATCGGTGTTTTGTTTTGCAAATGGAAAATTGCCCCCCCCCCCCCAGAATCCGTGGGGCAGCCCGGCGGGATTCCCCTACCCGCCTGGGGTAGTACCTTTTTCGTTTTACTGTCCATTATATTGCATTTTAAATTGGTTTGTTAGAGAAAATAGAGACCCTTAGCCCTCGTTGCCTAATAGCGTCGGGGCCGGAAGAAGCAAAAGTCGACGAAGAGAGGTCTAAATAGGAAAGAGAGTGGTGAAAGGAGAGGTGGACTCTGTGCCCAGACAAGTTGAAACAGCACATAGACAGCTACGGGGTCCGACCCCGGACTTGCCAAGTCCGTCTCACAAGATGTGAGACCGTGGGGGAGCCTGTCCGCGGCAGTGACTTTTGTTCCGGACGCGCGGTTTTTAAGCCGCGGCCTTCACATTATGGCCACTACTAACCAGGAACCTTGCGGCCCCTGGCCGTTCACCTATCCGCAACCTGGTGATGCGCCTGGCGGCTTGCTCAAGCCACTCCGCATTCGGAGACAGGAAACTTACGTAATCTAATCTGATCTAACCCAAACTAACCCAAACTTATATCAACTATTACTTTAACACAATTATGAGTTTTCTCAAATCTCAAATTTAATTAGCGTTTCATTGTGCTTCGGCATTTTCAATGTCTCCCCGGTTGCATCTTTGTAAAGGGCTATGAATTTTCGCTCAAAGCTAGGCTTTTTGATTAATCTAATTGTGGTTCAAGCCATCGAATATTTGCATTCTAAATATAATTTACTTAACAGAAAATTACCTTTCGACTCGTGTTGAAGAGTATTCCAATTATGCTGAGAACAATGGATTTATGTCACGTTTCAACGCATGTAATGAAATATTTTGCACTTGCTATGATTTATGTAAAGCGTATTGTTTACTCGTCTAGAATCCTACAGTTTTCATTAAGTATGGTAAATTCGTAAAGGAAGCTATACCATCCGAAGATTCAGCAAAACAAGTAAGGTTATTTTGATACGGATCGATTTGAGCCGATTCAAATGCGGAGTTCTATATGTTAGATCGTGATATTTTGAGTATTCAACCGCTAAACGGGTAGCTTGAAGACACAAATAGGTTGCATTGAAAGTGGATTCCGATATATTTACAAGTACGGCAGTAACATTAAGGGGATATAACAAAAATATTATTCGAAAAATTTTAAAAACAGGCTTAAAAAAATTATACCAGTTATGGCTATATCGACGATGGACACTGATTTATACAAGAGGTAAGAGCTTGGGACTCTTAATATTGTGGACCTGAAACAGAGAGCACACATTCAGATGCTAAAATATTTTCGAGAAAGAGGATTTTGGAGTTCTACTAAAAGAAATTATAAAATAATAGAAACCGAAACCATAGCTTGCATTAT
>JAEQML010063072.1:0-23554 GCA_016904865.1 Pissodes strobi | reverse complement strand
TGGTATGCTTCGCACGTTTCTAGTGCCACCCTGTCTTACATATAATAGTTTGGACCATCTGGCCGACATACTCTGTCTTTCATCCAGCCCATTGTGATTATCTTTAAGACCAGAAGGCTCTTGGTACGCGTCGCACGTTTCTAGTGCCACCCTGTAGATTCTTACAAATAATATTTTGAGATGAGTTAAGGTTTTTTGCGTACTCACATCAACGATTTCATAGATTCTTTTATATTTTCTTACCATCGCAATAGGGATACTTGGCACATTCACCATTCCCCACCCCCTGAGAAAATTCTTCTCCAAAGCTCTGACCTGATGGAAAAAATATACAGCCTTAGACAAGTTTTTCTATATTAGATAGTTAAAATCATTTATAATTTAACTGGGGTCCATCCTCCGCCCGGTTTTTCACTAGCCTAGAGAGTTTTTCCAATTTTATTCCGCCCCTTTGGGGCCTTTTGTCTAGTGATGCTGATCTCATGGTGTGACGTGTAGCTTCACTGGAAGCGCCAAAGCCCTAATTGGGGCCAGTTAAGTAGTTGTCGGTGTTAAGGACTAATCCTTAATTTCTACAATTACTTGGCTGACCCCAATCAGGACTTTAGCTTTTCCTGTAACCTTAAAGTCTCAACGGTTGACAAATTTTATTATATAAGTCGAGTGGACCATCTGTCCGCCATACCTTGTCTCCTACCCGAAGGCTATTGGTATGTTTCGCACATTTCTGGTGCCATCCTATAACCTCTTAAATTCTTCTCCAACTCTCTGACCTGGTGGAATTTGCATACAACCTTAGACATATGTGATCACATAGTTTATAACCTTAAGGCCACAACGGTTGACAATTTTTTATATATAAAGTGAGTGGACCATCTGGACGATATACTCTGTCTTCCATCCAGCCCATTTTGATTATCTTTAAGACCAGAAGGCTATTGGTACGCGTCGCACATTTCTAGTGCCACCCTGTAACCTCATACATATAATATTTTGAGATGAGTTAAGGTTTTTTTTGCGTAATCACATCAACTACTTTTAGATTCTCTCACATGTTCTTGCCCATCGCATTAAGGATACATGGCGCATTCATCATTCCCCGCCTCCTGAGGAAATTCTTCTCCAAGCTCTGATCTTATGGAATAGATATACAGGCTTAGACAAGTTGTTCTATATTAGATAGTAAAAATTATTTATAATTTAATTGAGGTCAATCCTCCGTCCTGTTTTTTACTAGCCTAGAGAATTTCTCGTTTTATTCCACCAGTTTGAGATAGATTATCAAAGTGATGCTGATCGCATGGTGTGACGTGTAGTTTCACAGGAAGCGCCAAAGCCCTAATTCGGGCCAGCCAAGTACTTGTAGGTATTAAGGACTAGTCCTTAATTCCTGCAATTACTTGATTAACCCCAATTAATGCTTTAGCTTTTCCTGTAACCTTAAAGTCCCACAAATTTTATTATATAATCCGAGTGGACCATTTGTCCGCCATATCTTGTCTCCCACCCGAAGGCTATTGGTACGCTTCGCACGTTTCTAGTGTCATCCTATAACTTCCTAAATTCTTCTCCAAAGCTCTGACCTGGTGGAATTTGAATGCAACCTTAGACAGCTGTGATCACATAGTTTATAACCTTAAGGTCCCAACGGTTAATTTTTTTTATATAAAGTGCGTGGACCATCTGGCCGATATACTCTGTCTTCCATTCAGCTCATTTTGATTATCTTTACGACCAGAAGGCTATTGGTACGCGTCGCATGTTTCTAGTACCACCCTGTAGCTTCTTACAAATAATATTTTGAGATGAGTTTAGGTTTTTTTGCGTAATCACATCAACTATTTCATAGATTCTTTTATATTTTCTTACCATCACCATAGGGATACTTGACGCATTCATCATTCCCCGCTCCCTGAGAAAATTCTTCTCCAAAGCTGTGACCTGATGGAATAGATATACAGCCTTAGACAAGTGTTTCTATATTAGATAGTTAAAATTATTCATATTTTAACTGGAGTTCATCCTCCGCCCGGTTCTTCACTAGCCTAGAGAATTTCTCCGGTTATATTCCGCCCGTTTGAGACCTTTTGTCGAAGTGATGCTGATCGCATGGTGTGACGTGTAGCTTCACAGGAAGCGTCAAAGCCTTAATTGGGGCCAGCCAAGTAGTTGTAGGAGTTAAGGACTAGTCCTTAATTCCAACAACTACTTGGCTGGCCCCAAATAGGGCTTTGGCGCTTCCTGTACCCTTAAAGTCGCAACGGTTGACTAATTGTATTATATAAAGTGAGTGGACCATCTGCCCCCTACTTTGTCTCCCATCCAGCTTGCTCAACCATTGAACTGCAGTTTACAGGGACCCAATAGGGGGTCGTAGACAAGTATGTATCAGGCTTGCCTAAAGTTGTACTTTGACCTGTAAAAGATCAGAAATTTCGCGGTAGGAAGAGTAAGATGGTGAATGCCCTAACAATACCTACTGCTCCCTGGGATAAAGCTCCCAAATACAATATTTATGAATTTAACATTATTATTCGTTCTGTGTTAGTGCTTTTCTAGATTAAACATCCGTGCCTCCGTCTCTAATCTCGAGGGATTTCTAGAAACAACACTTTTAGCATTTTCTAAATTATACTTTCGTTTCATAATTTGATCAAATCGAATAGGGACGTCGTCGTTTTCGAAAGTAACAGAACAAAACAATCGAGAGCTTTTAAAGACAAAAAAGGCACGACGAATCGATACCGAATAAATTGTTTCGTTTCATTGTCATCTCATTAATTTCGCGATTTATTTCTGTCAATTTATCTTTAGAATTAATACGGATCGCTGCTGTTACGTTTTATTCGTCAGAGTACACGATAATTACATTGAGTGTCTTTGAATGTTTCGAAACGAAAGACAATATTTTTTTGTGATGATTCTCATTAAAGGGAATTTAATTTATTTACGTCAATGCACAAGTTTTATTCTTTCAGGATGATTTGTGTTATATCATTGTATTTTGTGAAGAATTATTATCGTTCTAGTAAACGTGTATTTTGCCAGCAAATTACGCCAACATTTGCAGAGTCGGCGAAAGTTATACACGACTGGTCCTAATTTCAGGTCTCGGTCGACGTTAGAAAGGCGAGCCGAAATTAGCGAAATGGAAAACAACTTTATTAACAATTTTCAGCTGATACTCTTAATTAAAGGAAAACACAGGCCGGACGATAACCACGTTTTCGTCGAGAAACATCGAGTACTACGGCGCCTTTTCTTATTTACTTTACTAATTATTTCGGGTTCCTATTTCACTTAAATACGTGACTTCACAGGAAATATTTGTTTGTCAAACCAACGAGAAAACTATCAATGTTTGATAAAATGAGGGCCAGTTAATTTATGTTCCGGAATAGGGATTGAACCGAAAGCCCTGTCCGTCCCCGTGGGACTATATAATTCTTTAAAGAGGAGGTATTAGTTATTCAACCTCTCTGGTCTGGTTATGATCGACTTTGATCCGGTCTTGAATTGCTTTTGAACAGCTCTGATGCAACCGGATCAGTTTAATAAATTGAACACACGAGGGGGAGGATGAAAATGAGTTTGGAACAGATTGACGCTCCATCGGAGTTAAAGAACAAGGGGACATTGAAAGGCAAACAACAGCGCAATCAAAGGATGCCCTCGTAAATCCTCTGATTCCGATGTTGTCTATTTTTCATCGTTCCCTTGTTATTTATCCCCAGTGAAGCGACAATCTCCTCCAAACTCATATTCATACCCATAGACTGCCCCATAGAAGACCTTAGTAGAACGCGCCTAACAACCCCGCGTCAGCGGAGCTTTTCCAGTTTAGCTGACAGAACTGGTGGCGCTCATGAACTCCACACCAGAAGTCGGGATATTGCATACACGACTCTCTGGTGTTAGGTTCGTTTTAATTAATAAAAAAAAAATCGTGTTGCAATTTTGGCGCCCAACGTGGGGCTATTTTTTTTAGAGACCTTTTCTTTGCAAAATGTATGATTCTGATATCCGATCGGTATGCCTTGTTAGATTTATTCGCCGGGTATTGCACACATGACTCTCCGGTGTTAGGTTCGCTGTAATTAATTTAAAAAAATCGTGTTGCAATTTTGGCGACCTTTTATTTACAAAACGTATAATTCTGATATCCGTTCGGTATGTCTTGTTAGATTTATTCGCTGGGTATTGCACACAAGACTCTCCGGTGTTACATTCGCTTTAATTAATAAATAAACCGTGTTGCAATTTTGGCGCCCAACGTGGGGCTATTTTTTAGGGACCTTTTCTTCACAAAATGTATGATTCTGATATCCGATCCGTATGCCTTGGAGATAGAAAGGCAACGAGATCAGACAACATAAATGCTGAAACAATTAAAGTAATGGGAGAAGCAGGAATAAACAGTATGCATACTATTTGCCAATGCATATGGACATCCGGAAAACGGCCAGAAGATTGGGCAAAATCTCTGCTAATACCCATATACAAAAAGGTTCCCCTGCAGACTGTGCTAACTACAGAACCATAGCACATAATTTAGAAATTAGCCATAGAAATAAAAAATTGGTAAAAATTAAATAAGTTAGCATAGCATATATTTTATTTAGGACAAAACTTTACTGTTGTTTTATATTGTAGATTGTTTTATAAGTTACAGCCTTGTAATGTTATAGCACCTTGACAAATCACGTAATGATTTATTTTAAAAAACATAATTCTTTAAGTTTACATATTGGATGAAGCGTCAATCTGTGACAAACCACGTACTAACTAATTTAAAAACTTTCATTGTTCTTGAACCAACACGTTATATTTAATTTTATAATTTTAATACAGCACGATTGGTAACAAATTTGGGATATAAAAGAAACACATTTATCTGAATAAAGACAGATTCAACCATTGTACGGTGTCTCTCAGTTCTACAATAATTTACTATGCCCAAGCCTCCTTGGCCATAGCAGAGAGTGAAGCTGCTCTCTGACAGTAAAATAAACCACTAACGCCCTTACTGTCAACGTTCAACGTTTCTCCAATACGTCCAAAGGAACTCCGACCAGCCAAGAAATCAATCCGTCCAAGGGAGACAAATCCCGTCCATCCGTCCAGAAGTAGAAAACCGTTCAGTCAACATTCTGTCCACACGAACCGACAGCCCACCACAAAAGCCACATATGTTCAACCCTATGCTGCTCAGCCTCCAACAATCACCGTTCAAGATCAGCGTCTAAGAAAGCAAAGCGTCAAACTTCAAAAATTAGAAGGGGATTTGAATCCAGATTGATTCCGAGTTGATGGAAGGAAAAACGAGTCTCGTTATCAACTACAGCTTGAAAAAATCAAAAGACAATGGAATGCCATCCAAGACCTACATGAAGAAATAATGGTAAATGAGAATGCATTTCAGAATGAATATTTCATTAAGAATCGCTACAATGAAATACAACAGCAGTACGAAGATGTCACTGAGAAGCTGACAATCAAGATACAGGACGTTGTTCCTACTCAGGCCAACCAAGTGATGGTAAATCAACATCAACATCTAGCAATACCCAAGATTCTGATTCCAGTCTTTTATCAAGGATATGAAAATTGGTCCACATTTTATGATCTCTTCAAAAGAGTAATCCATGAAAGCCAAGTGTTGACCAAAGCTGAGAAAATGCAGTACCTAAAAACACACACACGAGAAGAAGCAAGCAAGCTGATCCAACATCTCGAGGCAATCGAAGCTAATTACGATTCAGCATGGGAATTGCTACAAAAGCGATATACAAACAAGAGACTACTCATCTTTAAACTGTTGGATAAACCCACCGTTTCCAAAGAAAACGCATTGAAGTTGAAGCAATTATATGACGTCACCAGCGAGTGCTTGCAAGCATTGAGGAACCTAGAGATAGGAACTGATACGTGAGGTCCCATGGTGATTCGCATGATCATCCGAAAATGGGATTCTGAAACTAATCGCCTTTATGCACAGAGTCTTCAAAAACCACACGACGTGCCAGACTTCAAAGAATTCCTGAACTTTTTAGAAAGAAGGTTTCAATCGTTAGAAACTGTGTCGAGCACCGAAAACAAGTTCACTCCATCCAGGTGCCTGTATTGCGACGAATAGCATATGACCTACCACTGCCAGAAATTCAAAGCCATGTCACCACAAGAGAGAGGCAGCCATGACGTGCAAAAGAAATGTTTCAGCCAAATGAAGTGTAACATTTGTAACATTTGTAGCCGACAACATCATACGCTTTTGCATGTTGAAAACCGGAGCAATCAAAACACAAATCATAGTCAACAGCGAACAAACGATTATCAACACAGGAATTTTGCCTTAAATTTCAATTACCAAAATAGAAGTCCACAAAATAAATACCAGAGAAGAACAGGCGAGCAATTCCAACAGCAAAGAAACACTACAACAAACCATACGAGTCAAAATGAAGAGAACGAATACTGGCAACAGCCCTAGTACAAGTCGAGACGCCAAGTTCACCACAGCCGCTACGGATCTTGATTGACCAAGGCTCACAATCATCCTTTATTACCGAAGAAGCGGCACAGCGTTTAGGACTTCCGAGACGTTACATTAGTGCTGAGATATCTGGCCTTGGAGATGTAGAACCAAACATTTCCAGATGGTCCATAGATGCTCATGTTAAGCTTCGATTTACAAGCACGTTCTGTATGAAAGTCAACATGATAGTCATTCCAAAACTAACTCAATCCATGCCAAAGCAACCCCTCTATATAGAGAGTATCAATGAACGGGAGAATGAAGCTCTAGCAGATCCTACCTTCGGGATACCTGGAGCCATAGATGGTATTTTTGGAGCAAAAAAATATGCCACTATCATCCTAAATGATCTTCAAAACAAAATACAGAACTAGGGTGGATTTTATCCGGTCCAGTATTTTCAGCATCACAAAGCATTGAAATTATCAGCATGATTGCACAACATGAAGAAGATAAACAGTTAACGAAATTCTGGGAGATTGAAGAAATATCTCTAGTTCATCAACTCACTGAAGAAGAACAAGCATGCGAAGAATTTTACGATAAAACGACAACACGAGACAACAATGGCAGATTCATCGTACGCATTCCATTTAAAGCATCTACTGAAACTCCTGGACACTCAAGTCAAGAGCAGCGGCAAGGCTTGCAAATATAGAAAAGAAACTTCAACTAGACGCCAATCTACGCGAGCAGTATGCAAACATAATAGCATAATACCTCAACCTTGGACACATGAGAAAAGTGACACGACATGAAGTAAATCAAGGAAAATACTACATTCTTCACCAGGCAGTTATCCGAGAATCAAGCACAACGACTCGTTTAAGAGTTGTATTTGACGCATCCTGCAAGAAGCAAGAAACTTTCCAGCGGCAAGTCATGCGGCGCTTCAAGATTTCTACGTTGACGATATCTTATCTGGATCAAATGACATTCAAACTGCCCTCGAACTTCAACAACAGTTATTAAAAATGCTTAGTTCTGCCGGGTTTAAGCTGAGAAAATGGTCATGTAATCATCATGCACTACTCAGCTCAATTCCCGAGCACTTTCGAGAACATAAATTCGAGAATTGCCACAAGAAGTCATGAAGAAATCTCTCGGAGTACTATGGTCTCCATGCGACGATTCGTTTAAATTTTAAGTCCAGATCTCCGAGGTGAACAAGAACACCAAAAGACAAATTCTATCAGAAATATCCAAATTATTCGATACATTAGGATGGCTGGCCCCAGTGATCATTCAAGCAAAATTAATTATTCAAGACTTATGGTTGTAAGATATAGGTTGGGATCAACCTGTTGATGACATCACACTTCTGAGATGGCACAAGTTTCAGAGAAATATTAAAGAATTGGAAAACATCAGAATTCCCAGATGGATGCATTAAACGAATTCAAAAGTAGAGCTCTATGGCTTCTGCGACGCATTAGAAAAGGCTTACGGCGCAGTTGTTTATAGCCACATAATGAAAGAAGGAGACCTGATAGTGACGCTGCTGCAAACTAAGTCCAAAGTCGCCACAGCAAGGGCAAGAACGACATTACCTCAACTAGAACTGTGCGCTGCCGTTCCTCTTTCAAAACTGATACAGACAACGAAGGCTGCTCTACAGTTTGAAGATACTCAGACATTTGCCTGGACCGACTCCATGATTACGCTAGGCTGGATCAAAGGAGATCCGGCAAGATGGCAAACCTTCGTAGCAAACAGAGTATGTGAGATACACAAGAATGCGCCTCAATTAACCTGGAGTCACGTCAGATCACAACAAAATTTAGCAGATATCATATCACGAGGAATAGATCCCGACAAGCTACAATCGGCTGAGTTATGGTGGAAAGGTCCGGTGACAAGAATGGTGCGAGTGCTATCCTATTGCAACCGCTTTGCGAATCGAAAAGAATCTCCAATACGGTCCGTCGAGGAGATAAACATAACGCTCACTAAGATAATAACATTAGTGCAGCAGCAAGAGTTTCTTCAAGAATACAAAGCTTTACAAGGGAATGGTATGATAGGAACGTCTAGCAAGTTGAAGTGCTTAAATTCATTCCTTGACCCGAAAGGCATAATCCGCATTGGAGGAAGATTGGAAAATGCATCATTACCATACGATCAGAAGCATCCCATCATCATGCCTTATTATAGCCACATTTCCAAGCTAATTATCAGAGAAGCCCATATGAAGACACTTCATGGAGGCAATGGAAAGATTTGATTATCTAGGATCAGTAGTTACCAACAAAGGTGGATCGGAGGAAGAAGTCCGCAAACGACCAACGATTTCCAGAACGTCTATGGTAAAACTGGTGAAAATTTGGAAAGATCGAGCCATTACCAACAGCACAAAACTTCGGCTGATACATTGCAACTTACGCCTGCTAAACGTGGACCATTAAGACCTTAGACCAACGCAGAACAGAAGCGTTTGAAATGTGGTGCTATAGAAAAATGCTGCAAACAGCATAGACAGCCCACCGCATTCAACAACTCGGTATAAAGACCAGGCTATACCAGACAATAAACCAGCGCTATCTGGGATACCTAGATCATGTGGCAAGGAGGTACGACAATATAGAACGACTCATAGTAGAAGGCAATGTCCAAGGCTGCCACCCAAGAGGAAGATCGCCGACACGATGGATAGACCGGACAAAAACCTTGACAGGACAAGGGATGCATGAAGTAATGAGATCTGCCCACGATAGAGAGCGCTGATGCGAAGTCATTGCCAGCGTAGCAAATTAATGTCACCACACCCTGCAAAAGGGTTATGTACTGAAGAGAGAGAGATGCCTTGTTAGATTTATTCGCCGTAAAAATCGTGCTGCAATTTTGGCGCCTAACGTGGGGCTATTTTTTTTAGGAGACCTCTTCCTTACAAAATGTGTGATTCTGATATCCGTTCAGTATGCCTCGTTAGATTTATTCACCGGGTATTGCACACAAAACTGCGGTGTTACGTTCGCTTTAATTAATAAAAAAAATCGTGTTAATTTTGGCGCCCAACGTGGGGCTATTTTTTTAGATACCTTTCCTTTACAAAACGTATGATTCTGAAATCCGTTCTATACGTCACTAAAATATGTAGAGGTTTTTATTTACAACATCTAATAAAGATATCGAAGACAAAAGCCCTACTAAATCGACGAACGCGTATCCGATAAAAATAACTGACAGCTCACAGTAGATAATTCGGTGGAAGGAAGACTAATGCCGCGGAAAATTAATAGACGACAATATGGCGATCGAAAACGTCCCGCGATTTGCGAAAATGGGGTAAAAGACAAATAAAAGCCTGATCGAATTGTCGTTTTGCTCCGTAAACAACCCGTTTGGCAGGAAAATTTATTGTCACTGATTTATCAATACGGAGATCTTTGCGTATCGGCCGTTAATTATAATTTTGTTTATGTAGATAAATGACAATTCTTGTTTGCTGAACTTAATTATGCAGCATATTTCTGACGCACCTCTCTTATATGTTTATAATTATTTGAAACACATTTTGCCTATGCTTAAGCAGATTGTAGGATTATATTTATAAAACAATCTTCGACCCTTTACAAATTTCCAATCCTTTCCCGACGACGCTAAATAAACACTAAACTTTCGCAACACTAATTTTTCAATTTAAATGCAAGCGGCCTTCATTTAACTTTAATATCCTCTAAATTCTTAATAAACAGAGCTAATAATAAATTTCGAATTTACGATTGAATTGCTTTAATAAATAATTTTAGAAAATTCGCTCGAGAGTCTGACGAAACTACGGCGCGAAGCTATTCTTTGTGTAAGTTTCGCTTTTTAATATTGAAGCAGCTGAAGCTAGTTTCATGTTAAATATGCGGGAAAGAGGTAATTATTCGAAGCAGAACGATGCTTTAATTTTGTACGAACCGTTGATGGTATGTCGATTGTAATAGTAAAGTATAAAAAATGTCTCGCTTTGAATTATTGTCGAACTGCAGACTTCAACAGCTCAGATTAGGGATTGATCAACATCAAGCGAGAAAACATGATTGATAAACAAGGCACTGTGGTGAAAACACTAACAATGATGTTAGTGATTGCTAGAATACGCATGTCTCTTCGGTTGAGGTACGGTTTAAATTGTTTATATCTGCGATGTGTTGTATTTATGGTGGATTTTAGTTATTATATTATAAATTTTGTTAAGAAAAGGTCTTTAAAATAATAGCCCCACGTTGGGCGCCAAAATTGCAACACGATTTTCTTAATTGCTAATCGCTTTATCGGTAGGTTACTTTGGCTCAACTTCATTTAGAGTTTTAAGGCACTTTACACTTTAAAATTACTCCATTTTGAACTTTGAAAATTTTATTGAAAAGGCCACGTACATGTGTACCTGTGTCTTCAGGTTTGTGCTTACGGAATCATGTTGCTGGTTACAACCCCTTCCCCGAACACCACGCACATGTGTACTGTAACGAACTAGTTGAGCGGAATCGGGTGAGAGACAAAGTCTGATGTTTTCGACTATTTATATAATCAAATTTATAAAAGCAATAAATTCATAAAATTCAACAGTATAATCATATTTCAGGCCTCTTCAGAAGGATTGTATTGCTCAGCGGTACCGCGCTAAGTCCTTGGGCTACAGTGCACAACGCAGACAGTCTAAGACTTAGCATAGGCAAACAAATGGGTTGCCTACCGCAAGACTCTAAGGGAGACGACAGCGTAGATATTGCACCTTGCATGAGGTCGAGGTGAGTTCTTTAGTTTATAACCATTTCCCTATTTTACTTAATTTTAAGCTTTCGCCATAATACGCCTAATATTGCTTTTCTTAGTAAAATTTCAGTTTACTGCACATTATTAACTTCAAGTTATTAAGTTTAAACATCAAGTAGACTCAATTATAATAATGCACTTGCGAGAACTCCGATCCGAGTCGCATTCATAAGACACGAGAATACGTGGCCTTATTTAGCTGCTCATATGAACTTTAGAAATCACATAATCCGTCAAATGCCAGCAATATCCAGGGATCCAGAATTTATAGAATCCGAGGCAGGAGGTTCAAGACGATGTGCACATACACGTCATGCATGAATAAACAGCAGCGGTTTGAGTAGCTCACGAAATGGGATCGCGTAAATATCGTTGGCTTATTAGAGTTGGGTTAGTATATTAGATGGCGCGAAAGCACAATGCTTATGAATATTGTAGAGTTAATATGTTGATAAATAGTACCTACGGGATTTATGCTAATAAATGTTAACTCAAAGCTCGAAGGGGAAATAGGAGTAGCGCTCTCGTAAATGACGAAAACGTTTTCGCTCATTTTGTTAGTTACTTTTGTGTACTAGATCGGTCCAGTCACCGCTCTTTAGCCTCCAAAAGTTCAGTTCAAGCATTCACTCGAGTAGCAGTAAAACGTGCTGTTCCTTTTGTGCCAATTTCTCTTCTTGTATGCACATATATTTGTAGAATATACAAATACATATACAAATATAAATACAAATACAAATACAAATAGTTTATTCATGCCAGTCACAAGTGTTACATACGTCAATACATCTGCACAAAAAAAAATCTAAAATAATCACAAATTACAGTAAATTTTATGAACATCCTAAAAACTAATTTCATAAAACTTAAATATAAATTGCTATAATTAAAAACTGTCGACGACACTTAATAAATCACAACACATTAAAATTTGAATTAAAATATCCATTGAATGTATAAAACTCGTTTTTAGCAAAAAAAGTCTTAATTTTCCTTTTAAAGATTTGATTGGGAAGATTCTTTACTACCTGTGGCAAGGCATTGTAAAGTTTTATTGCCCAATATCCCGTATCATCCTGACACCTCCTTAGACGCCAGTATGCAGGACCAGGTCTTACCTATTCCTTGTGTTGTGTTCGTGTATGTTCTCATGAGTCTGATACTGATCGATGTTGCTCTTAACATAGACAAGACACTCCAACATGTACAAAGATGGCACAGCCAAAAAAACCCATCTGAGCAAAGACATTCCGACAGTCATCCCTATATCCCAGTCCGCTCACCACTCTTACAGCCCTCCTCTGCAAACCAAAAATCCTGTGTGCTGTATTGCATATGTAATCCGGGACTGAAAGATGGCAAAAAAGCACTCCTTAGCACACCAGTAGACACACTGCGTGAAATGGTACGAAGGAGATAAAGGTACTGGGTAAGCCGTCCCGTCAGTGCACTAATGTGCTTTCCCCATTACAATCTTGGGTCCAACACAACTCCCAAAAAGCTCATATCTTCCTGGTTGGGAACTGCCATCTCTCGCATCGAGAGACGACTCGGCCTGTTTTTTCCTTATTCAACAGAAGTCTGTTGGAGCAAAACCAGCTTTCAGCTCTCAACTGTACCGCCATGGAGCAAAGGACACAGTGGTACCATCAGCAAAGAGTGTATATTTTTCTCCTTGGATGTTAGAAGGCAAATCGTTAATGAATATCAGAAAAAGTATGGGTCTCCAATCTCGATTTTGCTCCTTGCTCCCCTGCAACCCTCACCACCTGGTACCTGGACTCAAGGTATGATTTAAGCAGTTTAATACTATTACCTGAAAATTTGTAATGACAAAGCTTTTTAAGCAGTATATCATGGTCAACACAGTCAAAAGCCTTGCTAAGATCACAAAAGAGTATTGAGTCATACTGAGAATTGTGGAATGCATTCAATATGCCCGAGACCAAATTCAGAATTGCAAGATATGTGCTCCTGTTATGCCTGAACTCCCACTGACAATCTGTGAACAGATTGTGCTCAATTACCTTGGATAGTATTGGTAGCAAGGATATTGGTCTGTAGTTGTTGGGAACAGTAGGGTCTCCTTTTTTAAAAATAGGCCTAACAATGGCCTCCTTGAGACAATTGGGAAAAACACCAGTTCTTATGCATTGGTTTATAAGCTTGGTAAGAGGAAGCAAAATGCAGTTCTTTCCAGTTTTTATTAATTTTACGTTAAAACCATATATATCACTGCTACCCTTGTTCTTTAGTGAATCAATTATATCCCTAACCTCATTGAAGGACACCTCCTCAAACCAGATTTCCTACCTTTTACCGTGGAAACATGTCTTCATTCCTGGACGTAGCGTTAACCAGGGGAATGGCAGGGGTAGCGTCACCCAAGGTTATCGATAACTTCAACTCGGACCATTTGCCAATCCAGGTGAGCCTGGCTAATATAATAATTTCCTATAAGAATCTTGATTGGCGGGTGTTTCGGGGGAGGTTAAACGAGGCCACTGTCATCCCCAGGCAAATCGAAACTATCCAGGAACTAGAGATCGCTGTCGACACAATAACCCGCAATATCCAGCGCGTCCGTGACGCTTTATGTCCGGTAGTTAGGAAGAGGCCATTCGTGGAAACTCTTCCTGACGAAATCCTAGATCTCATTAGCTTCCGGAATCGAATTCGACGCAGATGGCAGAGGAACCGCGCCGCAGTCGACAAGCTCAGGGTAAATGCCCTATCTGATCAGATTAGGGTTAGCATCCGCAAACACAGAGAGGCGGCATGGATGAAGTTTGTAAATGAGCTCGGCACGGAGGACGGATCCCTGTGGAAACTTGCGCGGCAGGTTAGGGGAGGCCCAGTCGACATTCACATAATAGCGAGGTTATCCTTAATGACCGTGGGAAGACTGAGGCCTTCGCTGACTTCTTCGAGAGCGTACACAGGGAAGAACCTGATACCGTGTCATTGCACGCTCAAATCACAGAGGAAATAAGGCCCTTTTTAAAACGTTATCCTATCCCTGCCCTCTGGGATGCATAAAATCCTGGTCACCCCCTCAGAGCTTCGCGGTGCTCTCGGTCGTCTGCCTAAGAATAAGGCTCCGGGACCGGACACGATCCCTAACATACTCCTGAAAAACATCCCTAACAAAACCCTGATACAATTAATGCATATAGTGAACGCTATACTTTGTCTGCAACACTTTCCCAGTTCCTGGAAGATCGCGCACGTGGTACTGTTCCCTAAGCCCGGGAAAGACCTCAAGCTCGCCAGCTCTTACCTCCCTATTTCCTTACTAAATACCATGAGCAAACTCACTGAGAGACTCTTATTGTCTAGGATGAACGAGATAGCCCTGAACCGTCATGTACTCCCTCGGGAGCAGTTCGGTTTTCGCGGCGGACATGGTACTAGAATGCTCGCTGCGAAAATCGTACAGGACATATATGATGGATTCAATATAGGGCATTGCACATCCCTATTACTCCTAGACATCGAGAGAGCATTCGACCGGGTATGGCACAATGGCTTGCTGCATAAGTTTTTCATTAAGCATAACTTTCCCCTGCACTTTGCAGCGCTAATTGCGTCATATCTGGTCGGGCGCGCTTTCTCGGTGAAAATTGGCGGATCCCTCTCATCTCAGCGAGAGATCAAGGCGGGGGTACCTCAGGGAACGGTACTGTCGCCACAGCTATTCAGCTATTACATAGCAGATCTTCCTTTCCACCCTGATACGCCCCTTGCGTTCTACGCGGACGACACTGCACTGTATTCCCACTCCAACACAGCGCAGGAGGCGACCAATAAATTGAGTGCTCACATGGAACTCATAACGCAGTACTATGAGGGCTGGAAAATACGGCTTAACCCTAATAAAACAGAGTTGGCCGTATTTGCCAGGAAAATAAAAAAACATTGAATCCGCCCCAATCCTAGTAAACAACACCCCCATTCCTCCTAAACTTTCCGTCAAGTACCTGGGAATCATTCTTGATTCGAAGCTCAACTTCGGCAGGCATATTACACATGTGCAAGTGAAAAATAGAGATATACTCCAGAAGTTGAGGCCTCTGATCAGGAATGGTTCCTGCCTCAGCCCCTCCAATAAACTCATCCTGTATAGGTCCATTATTCGGCCATACCTGACGTATGGGGCGCCGGTTTGGTGCTCGATGGCCGACACACATCTCAAGAAACTGCAGCTCCTGCAGAATAGGCACTTAAGGGCTGCTTTCTCGGCGACCCGTTATACCAGGATTCGGGACTTGCACGCCTGGGCTGGTATCGAATATATAAACGAATACATCGATAAATTGGCGTGCAAGTTCTACACGTCTGGAATACGCGGCTCGCCGAGGACTGCCCATATTGCAGACTTGAGGTATGAGTCGGCCAACAGACCTAAGCACGGTCCCATACACCGACGCACGACAATTTACTTTCTGGAGCCTCGGCCACGAGAATAATGGACTTCCCGTCAACCTTGATCCCTTAAACCCATCCCTCTGTACCCCTTCGGCGCCCCTGGGGTCGCCAAGGAATTGACGATTACCAGGAGCGCAGAAGTTGCTCTCAATCCATCGTCACACGGTTGCCCACGTTAACAACGTGGTGGGCGGGGCTTGTTAAGGGACTTTTTCGAGCTATAAAAGCTAACCGTCAACAGTAGATAAAAGCAGTTGAATACTGCTCTCGATGTCGCCACCTGCCTCCCTGTTCCGGGAGACGAAGTATGGCTAAGCGTGCCGAGCATATGTCTGATGTTGTTACAATTTTCACCTCACTGAAGCTAGTTCTAGCTTCCTACTCTTTTACCCTATGTGTATAAATGTGTGTGATTGTCCTGTATACGTGTATGAGTGACCAAAGAATCGTGAAATGAGGTTTTTCCTTCTGTTTTCCCCATGTTTCTAACCCTATCCCAACCCCACCCTGGAAAATAAGATTGCCATCCGTGTTGTACTTGTTGAACTCAAAACTTCTGAAAGGCTCTGCCTAAGTAGAAAAGTTGTATTACTTGAGATGGTACCTAACATCTAGTCGAAACATGACTAGGGCATCACATCGGCCCCTTCTTTTAGTGGTGCTTGCCGGGGGGACCTCAGAGGCGCTCATACGGGCGTTCGTAGCCCCACTAAACGCGCTACTATTGAAATGTAGTTATGTTAGTTGTTTAGGTGTATATATCAATGATCAATTACCTGTTAATAAATGATGATGATGATGATAACCTCCTCAAATGAAAAGGAAATAGTGGCAGCCTCAACAGACTGAATAAACTCCAATGGGTCTCCATTACTAGGTGGCATATCCTTCACAGTCTTATGCGCTATTTCAGAAAATAAGTTATTAAAATCATATGGTGTTATGGTAGTAGGGTCATCATGAGCACTTTTATGGTCCCTTGGCTTGTTGATTATCTGCCACATGGTTTTTGCAGGATTCGAGGAAGAACGAATCATATTGTCATTAAACCTTACCTTAGCCTGCTTTATTGCATTTCTGTAAGCGACAACTTCCTTTATGCCCTTAAAGTTGTACTGCTGCTGCAATTCACTTAGAAAGTGTATATGGTCTCTCATAGTTTTTAGCTCCTCGTCAAATCATCCTATGTTATTAAACTGGTCTGACCTCACATTATACAATTTCTCAGGGAAAGCCTGAACATATGCCCTCCCCAAAATGCCCAAAAACTCTGCAAAAGAATCATTAACGTCATCACACTGTTGGACAGAGTCCCATGATGTATCATACAGGATATTATGAAATTCATGCAGTCCCCTTTGCGTTATTGGTCTGCACATCTTGCGGGAATTTGTGGAATCATCACGCACTCCCTCAAAATTGCATTCCACAATCTGACACATATGATCAGAAACATTCATATCAAGAACGACAACAGAACATACCCCAATATCGTAACTTGCCAGGACTGTTGTCTGGTTGGTTGATATACAGTCTGTTTTAGTCCAAAGCTCTCCACAACATCACAAAATGTGTGGATTTCGGGTAGTGTTGGGTTAAACTGTACATTGAAATCCCCAGCAATGATGGTTTTTGCTGTTGGATCAAGACTAGACAATATACCCTCAACTGAAGCCAAAAAGGTATCAAAGAAGCCTGATGGAGAACGATATAATGTTAAAACATATACATTCAATGATTTGATAAAAATACAACAATACTCTATACATTTCTCAATCATAAAAGATACATTTACATTAGCTGGACTGTCCCTCATAAAAACAACAGTTCCTCCCCCCGTGGAAAGCATTCTTGCAGAAGAGGCTACCATTTTGAATCCTTGGAAGTAAACAAGGCTGACTTCATCCTCGCATATCTAGTGTACCTCAGTAATCTTTGTTCACACTTGGATAAAGACCTCATTTGGGCGTTTTTAACGCCTCTTTTCAAGGAGAAGTAACACTGTAAAATCGCGTCTGCAAATTTGCAGTAGAAAAAATCCATTCCAATCCCAGCTGATGGAATCCAATGGTTAAAATTAAATAGGCTACTAACCCCTGGGTACGATAATAGAAGAGAAAATCGAAAATCAAGGTACTTATAGAGTGAAAGAATGTTGAAATGTTCAGTTTCATTTTTAAATAACAAATCAAGACTTTTTAGTAGATATTAATAATTAAGAAACCTGTTGTAATATTGGTTGTATGTGTGAAAGGATGAGTGCTTGAAATTAATATATTTATATTTATCATCTTCAAATGCAATTTACACCTGCATTATTAAATTAAATCAAACCGAATACATGTTTCAGTTCATCCTATAGATATAATCTTGCTACCCTATGGTAACACAGTTCATTAAAAGTGGTTAATTAATAACTAAGATACCACCCCCTCCTTTATGGTTTTAAGCAATAGTAAAAATCAATTGTTTATCCCACAAATCATGTTGATTTTATGACGTTAAATGCAGCTTCACAGCTGACAGATGATATGCCACATTACTTGTCATAAGCCTCCTCCGGAGGCAAATGGTACGGGTCCTCCATTTATCCCTATTAAGAGAATTTTTATCGTTATTTGGGCGCCATTTCCCGCTTGTTATGAAGTCATCATTTACCTACCAATACCCGAATACGCAAAACACTGCACGCCCAATTTCAAAAACAATTTTACGTCCCTGATAACGCAATACAACCGGTTCAAACAAAGTTAACTAATGAGAGCTCTTTTAGTTAATTAGTCCAAAACAAAACAGATAAAAGAGCGGAAATTAAATGAAACCGCTACACGAACGTGCATTTCGCCCCGGTCCATTTAAAAAGAGCGAACTACCCTTTATTTCCCGCAACCCCTATTTATCAGATAAATACCCTACTACATTTAAATGTAAAACTAATCCTTGTTCTAGTTGCGGTCCGTTTAGAAACAATTTTATACGCAAATGAAGTTCTTCATTTAGAGAAATACATCTTTTTGAGCTCGCCTCGCTCTGTAATGAAATAGAATTTTCTCATATAGAAAAATTACGTATACAGAAATTTCTCGCGATTAATCAGTTTCACAAGCATCTCTTAATTAAGACTCAAATATAACGTCTAATTAGACCTCATTTTTCGCTACGGACGAGCTCGTTAAAGTTTAGTAGTGCATATATGTCAGTTTCTGCAACCCGAAGCTGAAATTGGTGATAGCGGTCAAATCTAACGCCGGAAAGGTCATCTCTGGTTTGAGTCCCCAAGCCTAAAATTCTCCCCCACTTTGACCATATGCAACGAAACTAGTAGCAGTCTCCTTGGGTGCTCCTGTGAAGGTAATAAAGTCCAATTTGATCTAGACTAGACTAGACCAATTTCCCTTCTATGCCATCTTTTTAAGGTTTATGAACGTTTGATTTTAAATCGTATGGGAAAGAGCCTAAACTCATACCTCAACAAGCAGGTTTTCGACCTAGGAAATCATGAACTAGCCAAGTCCTTGCACTAACAGAGCACATAGAAAATGGCTTTGAAGAAAAACTTGACTTGTCAACGGCGTATGATATCGTAACCCATAAAAGAACTTTTAACAACAATGTATAACCTCACCAAAGACTACAAACTCACACAAGTAGTCTCATCTCTACGACAAAACCGACGCTTCTATGTTGTTCTGAATGGTAAGAACAGCAGGTGGAGAGATCAAAGAAATGACCTTCCGCAAACGAGTGTTCTCGCCCCAACTCTGTTTATTATTTACACCAACGGTCAGCCTCTCGGGGAAGAATCAAAAAGTTTTGTTTACGCTGACGTGCTCGGTTTAACGGTGTAAGACATGAATTTTTACTTAGTTGAAGCGAAACTAGAGACACTAGAGACAGCTTTAAAAAAGTGGCCAGGTACTATGAAGAAAATTTTGTGGCCCAATCCAACGAAAACCCAAGTGAGTGCATTTCATCTAAGGAACAAGTAGGCAGGAATTCCCAAAACAACTAGTAGTAGTAGTAGTAGTAGTAGTAAGGGAGGGGGGCCGAAGCCCTGTAAGTAGGCCTATAAGTCCCTTTTCACCATCCCCGATCCGCCCTCCCCTACCTGGCTACTTCCAACACCCGTCCCGCACTGAAACGTCCCGTCACCTTGATAAAGGTGAGGACGTCCTCCCAGTCCAGATCCTTTAGATCTTCCCGAGCAAGTGTTGGTGCTCCCAGTATCTTCTTCCTTAGGCGACTCCACCTATCACAAATTCCTATATAGTGGTATGAGGACTCCTCCCCTGTCCCGCAGTTCGGGCAGAGTGGGCTGTCCCTCACGCCGATAAGGTTTAGGCTCCCATGCACAGTCAGAATATCTACCAAGTTCCCGATGTCCTCTCTGCTCTTTTTTAGCAGTCGCCTTGCTCTGGATCCGTCAGGATTTAGAATCATTTTCTTGGCTTGTCTGCATCCTTATTTTCCAATTGTGCTTTGTCTTGTTCCAGGTCCAGTTATTTAGTTCCTGAGAGATTTGCCTTTTACTTAAGCCCAGACCAAGTTCTGGACCGACGAGGTGGCTCATTGAGCTTTGTCTTGCCAATTCATCGGCCCGTTCGTTGCCCTCGATGCCACTGTGCCCTGAAACCCATCTGAGTCTTACTTCCTTGCGCACAGCCGATCTATCTAGGGCGTCTCTACATTTCTGAACTAGCTTACAGCTTGCCCTAGGTTTCTGGATCGCCCTCAGAGCGGCTTGACTGTCCGAGTAAATATATATACTCTCTACACCTTCTGTTACCTCCGCCTTGGTTGCTACTTTCAAAATAGCAAACACTTCTGCCCGGAAAACAGGGGCATATCTCCCCAGCGAAGTGCTTTCTCCTGATTTAGTATTGCCTAGGTATACACCGGCTTCGGATGACTGTGTATTAGCCATCCATGAGCCGTCAGTGTACCATGCGTGTACGCCGCTCGGCGTACGTACCTGACCTGACAGCCACTCTTCCCTTGATGGAAATTCCTTCTCAGTCTTAATTTGCCATCTGGAATATTGCCTTTGGTCGCAATGATGGATAGATCCCCACTCATTTTGGCGGCAATAGTCGTATGGCCTTTCCCTGTGTAGTCCGTTCGCCATAGGCCGCTGTCGATCATTCTTTTGTGAGCCGCCATTGCCTCTCTCTCAATCCAGATCGGGAGGTCCGGCAGCCCCAGGATGTGCTGCTCCGGGAGTTATTCTCAATGCTCCGGTAATACCCAAACAAGCCAGTCTTTGCAGTCTGGCCAGTTTCTGGGCATTAGTGGCTGTGGCCACCGCTGGCCACCAGATCATAGATCCATAGGAAATGCTTGGTCTTATCACAGCAGTGTACAGCCACTGGAGGATGTAAGGTTTTAAACCCCACTTCCGACCTACCGTTCTCCTTAGTTGTCTTATTCACCACCTGTTCAACGTGTGCCTTCCACGTCAATTTGCTGTCTAAAATAACTCCCAAATATTTGACTTGTTCACTTAGGCTCAGTCTCGTCTGCTAGAGAATGGGATGTATAAAACCAGTTAGATTTCGTTTCCTTGTGAAGAGAATGAGTTCGGTCTTCCCTGGGTTTACTGAGGGACCATTCTCCTCACACCAACCTTGAACTATCCGACACGCCACCTGCATACGCTCGCAGACCGTTCTCACGAACTTGCCCGTGATCATTACTAGCCCGTCGTCAGCATATGCTTGTGCGTAGAATCCCTCAAGATTTAACCTTCTCAGGAGGCTGTTCATCACTAGGCACCATAAATGTGGCGAAAGGCAGCTGCCTTGTGGGCAACCCCCTCTTACCCCGGCTTCGACGTGAACTTCTCCCAGCGTGGCGCTGATCTTTCGGTCTTCCAGTGCCATTTTTACCCACTTGACCAAATGAACTGGTGTTTTCTTGGACTGGAGGGCTTGACAGATAGTTTTCGTTTTAGCCTCATCGAAAGCTCCTTCTACGTCAAAGAAGAGCGCTAGCGCCATTTCTTTGTTTTCTATTGCCTTTTCAGCCCTTCTAACTACAGAATGAAGAGCCGTTTCAGTCGACTTCCCCCTTCTGTAGGCGTGCTGATTATCATGTAGAGGAGAATCAGTTAGGATCTCTTCCATGATCAACTTGTCAATCATGTTTTCCATTGTCTTCATTAAAAATGAAGTTAGATTTATAGGCCTAAAGAACTTTGGATGGGAATAGTCTTTCTTCCCTGCCTTGGGGATGAAGACGACATCCGCTCCTCTCCAAGCTTGTGGAACGTAGGGTACGTTCCACAAGCTGCTATGCTGGCCTCGAATACTCTCTTTAAGTAAGGGAGTAACGTGTCAAGGCCCACCTGCAGCATCATGGGTATAATTCCATCCGGTCCTCCTGTCTTATATGGACTGAACTCCCCCACTACCCAAGTTATGGATTCCTCAGTCACCACACTGCGGGCAAGGTTCCAGTCGATCTCTGGCTCTGGTTCCTCGTCCCAGATGGTAGTCTGTACCTCTCCGGGGAAGTGGATTTTTAGAAGAAGCTCCATCGTGTCCTCTCTGTTCGCCGTCCATTATTCGCCTGTTTTCAGAGAGCCAATCTCTTTTTGTCTTTCCGAGCTCGGCAGCTTAAGCAGACGCGCTGAGTCCGAGAGAGACTCTATCTCTTCACAGAATTTCCTCCAGCTGTCTCTTTTGCTGCGTCGGACCTCGATTTTAAATTTCCTTCTTGCTTCCAGATACACATCCCAGAACTCCTGCCGCCCTTCCCTGAAAGCGTGGCGGTGTGATCTTCTTACGTCTTTCTTAAGACGGTCCAGAGTATCACTCCACCAAGGCAGCCTCTTGGCGCTCGCTTTCTTAAGTGGGCACGCTTGTTCATAGGAGCCGACGATTATAGTGTTTAGCTTTACCACCTCAATTTCTAGTTCTTGTTTTGATGAAATAGCCTGCCCTAAAGTTCCCATGGACATTACCAGACTTTCCCTAAATTTGTTCCAGTCTGTTGCCCTCGGAATTCTTTTCAGTGGCTTCTCCATCTTATCCGATTTAATTTCAAATCGGATCATTCTATAATCGGACATAGTTATGTCCCTACTTACCCTCCAATTGACTACCTTTTCCGCAAATGCTCGAGTTACCACTAACCCAAACTAACTCAAAATAACTAGGTCTTACATTAAACCGGAAACTTACTTATAAATAGCACTGCATTAAGACAAGGCAAAAAGTATCAACAAGAAACAATGCCCTCAAAAAACTCCAGTCTCCAGCAAGTGGGGTGCTCGAGCTTCAGAGCTACAAAGAACGGCAGAGGCTTTATGTTTTTCAATGCAGAATGCGCCTGTCCAGTATGGAGTAGATCTAGCAGTGCCAAAAAGGTCGACATAGCCCTCAATGAGACTTGTCAAATACCAGCACTCTACAGAGCAACAGGTTTTGCCAGCCCGCCGATACGCCGCCAAGCCGCTGAATACACAGACAAATTTAAGCAGACCTTTGATGAGAGACACACACTGTACGAAACATGTGTGACACAGGGAAGGCTCAGATCACACAGGAACTTCCTTAAGATGGTTGGTGAAGAACCCCTTGAAAATTACCCATTACGCCAGTAAAATCCTGGAGGGGTAGATCTGGACTGGTGAACGTGGCAAACATTGAATAGAATCAGAACTGGAGTTGCAGCTGTGAAAACCAACAAGATTAGATGGAACCAAATGGACCATCAAGACTCTTTCTGTGGCTGCGGAGAAATACAAGACACGGCGCATCTCACGCGCTGCAGAAACTGCCCCAACAACGGCTCTCTCAATGATTTATGAAATGCTGAACAGAACGC
>JAEQML010063071.1:0-23556 GCA_016904865.1 Pissodes strobi | reverse complement strand
AACTGCAAGGCGGCACGGTTTGGCTATAAAGGTTTTCGTTCTTCAAAACTGGATATTTATTATACTTTATCTTCTATACAGGTTCTAATACCCGAGAAGTTATGAAGCCATATAATATCAGGGAAGAGCATCGGTTCATACCTAGTGTGGTATTATTAATAACAAGATCATTGGGCCTATTTGTTCAATGGTAATTTAACCGACCAAACTGAATGAAATTGATAACCTTCTGGATGAAGTATCACCGGTAGAATATGAAAATATTATATGGCAGCAGGATGGAACTCCACCTCATGCAGTTCGTAATGTAGTCGATTACTTAAACCAGCAGCGCACTGACATCCCGACTGGATTTGCAGCGATGGAACCATCAGATTGCCACCAAATAGCCCCAATATAACAGTAATGGACATGTTTGATGGGGACATTTCAAAACTGTAGTTTATCATCAGAGAAGCAGGAACGTTGACGAAATGAGAAACAAAATTATCCATTAAATTAACCGGGAAAAATTATATTAGGTACGGCCAATATTGAAATATAAAAAAGAGGCTTTCGGGCTTGCGTGTATTAAAAGTAATAAACCGCCAGACTTTGACAGAATTTTGTCCTGTTGTGTTTTGACATTTCAAGTACTTATTTATTATTACCTTTTTTTTTCTATTTACTAATTTAAATCCCAAATTTATCATATGAAATAAATTAATTCTTTGTCACAAATAATTAATACGAAATCGTTGTAATGAATATTGAAATGTATCGAAAGATATTAGACGTATCTCTTTTGTAATTTGTTTCAGTTCAGGTAATTTTTGTAAGGGTTATTTCAGAATTGAGGAAAGCCACAGATATGGCCTTGTTCAGTTCTCGTTGGATGACCTTGTACATTAGGTATTATGTCTTAGGTTTATGCTAAAAGGCAACTTTAAGTGAACAGTCTGGGAGTGCCATGAAATGCCGGCATTTAATATGAAATCCATTTTTTATATACGATCTCTTCTGGCTAGATGGACTATGTAAAAATTAATTAGAAAACATTTAGTTTATGCTATTAAAGCCTCTGCGCTGTTTTGCATCTGCCATAATGCGATTGATACGCCGATTAAATAAAACGTCATTATAAATCTTAACAATGTATTTCACAAAAAGCCTTTCTAGATCGTGCAGTATATGAATATGTATCGTTTTCATGATATGGCTACGCTTTTCTCGTATATATAGCCATGCCATACCTCACCATACGCCCACGACATATTAATTTCAACATACGCCAATTAATATGTCAAACGCCTATTTTAAGTATGTATTACGAAACATACTAACTAGATTATTTTAACGAACACTAATTTCGAAAACAATTTTTATAAAAATAATTTTGTTCTGTAAAAAAAAAATATAAGAAATTTTTTTTCAAAAAGTTTATTTTTTATTTTTGATCACTGTTTCTTTACTTAAAATAGTTTGGGTTAGTTTGGGTTTCTCTGAGAAATATGCGAGTGGCCAAAAGTGCGAATGTTAAAGCAAGTACAAAATAGGAAGAGGATAAAAAGCGTATCCGGACAAAATATCTAAAGACAAATTAACGAATTACAAATGATGGAATGGACATTTTATCGAATGGACAAATGATAGAATGGACAAATAATCGAATGTTCAAATGATCGAATGGACAAATGATCGAATGGACAAATATTCGAAAGGCAAATGATCGATTTATTTTCGAAATCACAGTCTATTTTCAAAATAAACATAATTTTTAGATAAATATATATTTTTTTATTAACTATGGATTATTTTGTAAGTAAAACATTATATTTTGAATTACAAAAATAATTAAAATACGTTAATGTTTTACACACTTTTTAACAATACTATAAAACTATATATATTTACATATAAATATTTACTGCTAAATTATTTAAGAATCCTATAGGACTTTCTACTGAAAATTGTTTCATTACATGTTTGGTTCTTAAGTCATGTGCTTCGTATTTTTTCTTTCTTGGAGTTGCTAGTACTCCCGACTGTAATTGTGCAATTTTAATTTCTGTTAATGACTGTTCCGATTTGAAATATACGTGCATTGTGTATGCTTGGAAAACTATTTTGGCAGTTGTTTTGAAAGTGCCATCCATATAAGCATGTTTTGCTCTTTGCAAGATTCCAAATTTTTTTTTGTCGTGAAAATAATTATGCTGTCTTTCGCAGGTCCTGAATCGAACAAAATGAAAGGTTCACCTTTGTTCGTCATTTTGTACTTACCTGGGATATCCAAATTTTCCAGGTTGTTTGGTATTGGAGCGTTCTCTGCATTCAACGAGTACAGATGGACGTCAAAAAGTTCGTTAATGAGAACAGCTATGTCGGGACACTAAACTCTTTAATTAATTATGGAAAATACAATATATACTTGATGACATAAAAATATGACAACTTGACTTCTATAAATATTCTTGACCTGTAGGTCTTCACCGTGGGGGAAGGTGTTAGCAGGTTTACTCTAAAGTCTATTTAAACCTCACATACTCCCAACCAAAAGGTTATAATTTTTTTTTCACCTATTTTAGTATGACAATCGTCGAGGAACTTCTAATTTTAGTAATGATATCTTGTGTTTCATCTTGTGCCATTACTTTTCATGTCCAATATTTGTCTAACGGTAAATCACCTTTTTGTTCTAAACTCGTTGAATTGGCCTCAATAGCATACCATTGGCGGTTTTAAGTTTGACCAACCTAATTTGTCCATCTTTTCCATGAAATACGTTTTCTATTTTAGCTAAAGGTCAGTCTAAACGTTTCCTATTGTCGCTGCCAATCAATACAATATCTCCTACGCTGACATCAAATTGGATAAATCGTTTTTTCTTTAAAATTAGTTGTCCCAAGTACTCACTTCTAAAACGGACTTTCAAACAATCTCTTAACTTCAGTCTGTAACGCATTCTTCTGCGCAAATCTCTGGCTTCTATATTGTCCAAATCGGGAACTCCAACTTCTGTCACCTCCTGTAAAAACATTGCTGGTATTAAACTTCTCATGTCTTCACAATCTTCTGATAGATATGTTATTGGTATTGAATTAACTACATCTTCGCATTCGCATAACATTCTTCTACTTCTTCAAAAGAAATTGTGGCTTTTTCCAAATATCTTTTTAGCAATTGTTTCAAGATTTTTATCAATTTCTCCCACCATCCTCCCAACCAAGCAGCTGGGGGAGGATTAAACTTCCACTTTATCCTTTTAACAGCACCAAATTTCTTAAGTTCTTCCCAATTTAAGGATGCCAGAGCGTTCTCAGTTCCCAGAAAATTTGTGCCATTGTCACTGTACATTACTGAAGGTTTGTCACGTCTAGAAATAAATCTTCTTAGGACTTGTATAAACGAATCTGTAGATAACGACTGAACTATTTCCAGATATACAGCTCTGTATATAGCACAAGGGAACATGCATACCCAAACTTTGGATTTATCCCTGAGATATAATGGGCCTGTCAAGTCGGTACCGCAAACTTCAAATACTGCTGCACCTCGCACTCTATCTTTCGGAAGAACTATGAGCAGTTGTTCGATGCTTTTACCTTCATTTCTTCGGCATCTTACACATTTGTAAACTATAGATCTTATTGATTTTCTACCATTGATAATCCAAAAGTTTTCTCTTATTTTGTTTATAACTGTTTGAAATCCAGCATGGCATTACTTTACATGCTCATCATGAATTAATCTTTGTACAACAGTATGTTTGGATGGTAAAGGAAATGGATAACGAAAATTTTCAAAGTCTTGGCGTCCAGAAATTTTTGTTCGTACTCTTAAAATTCCTATATCATCTTCAAATATCACTAAAGATTTAACTTTGTTGAAAACTTCTTTTTGTATCAGCTTAACAACGACTTTTTCTGCCATTTCAATTTCCTCAAGAGATAGAGCTTCTTTTCGCACAATTCTTCTTTGTCTGCAGTTAAAAATAAATCGATTTATTCAGGATACAAGATTAATAATTATACTTTGATATTTCGAGAACTTTCTATACAACCACGAGAAGTCTTGATTATTTACCAATAATCCAATTATACTATTTTGTTTTTCAGTTCCATCTATTTCTTCATTTACATGATAACTCTGTTGTGACCGATCACATGGAGATTTCTGTAGCCACTCTGGTCCTTCCCACCATTTCCTTTCGCGCTAAGTTGACGTACTGAACATCCTCTGGAGGGGAGATCTGTCGGATTAAGCTGTCCAGGGACATAATTCCACAATGCTCTACTAGTTAACGACTTTATTTCTTGAACTCTGTTTTTGACCAATGGTTTCCAATCCATTACCCAAGATAGAACCGTCGTAGAGTCTGTCAAACAATGATTTAAATACCTGTGTGCATCTCCAAAGACTTTCATCACTCCATGAAGCAATCGAGATCCAATAGTGGCAGCAAGTAATTCTAACCTACAGATCAATATTTTTTTGACAGGAGCTACTCGAGATTTTGCTTGTATCAGTTGAACATAAGCAATATTTTCAAAAGAAGCTTGTATCGTCATGAAAACTATCGCGGCATAGGCGTGTTGGCTAGCATCACAAAATAAATGTAAACTTATAGCTCTTGGCATTGGATTCACTTCTTGAGCTAACCATCGCGGAATTCTTAACCTTCTTAGTTCCACTAGCTTACTAAACCAATTATAAAACTGTTTAGCCATATCTTCAGGAACTTCTGTATTCCAGCCTAGCTTCAACAAGCAGGTTTTCTGTAGTAAAATCTTTGGAAGTAATATATAGGGACAGGCAAGACCAATTGGATCAAATATCCTGTTTGCAGTTGACAGAATAGATTTTTTTTACATTTTGGCACATTTTCAATATTATCTATCAAAAGTTTTAATGTATCTTCTTTTTTGTTCCATTTTAGGCCTAATACACAGGCCAATGCAGAATCTTCAGAATCATTGGTATATTCCCACAATCTTAAATTAAATTTAGCTTTTGCCATTATATCCGTGGACTCAGTGATGAAATTTTGAATTTCTTCCTCGAAATCGAAGCTGGTTATACAATTATCCACATAAAAACTTTGAATCAGTCTGTGAACAGAATCTTCCGAGTAATTCAAATCTTGAAACATACTTTTCAAATGGTATTCTATTATGGCACCAAGTTAAAAAGGACTAGAGGATACTCCAAACACAACTCCACTGTGGCGAAACATAACTAACTCATTGTTTTGGTCATACCAAAGAAATCTTGGAAAATTTCGATCAATAATATTTAAATTGATTTGAAGAGACGCTTTTCTAATGTTTGATATTACACCAAATTTTTGTAATCTGAATCTGATGAGGATTGACGGAATGAGTTCTGTAAGATTAATACCATTCCAAACATTGGTTTAAACATGGTGACGAAGAACTTGCTTTAACTTCACTACGCAATGATGGTTCAAATAATGACTTTCCAAGTATATTTCCTTTTCAGGTACGGTTTCGATAATTCCTTCTTGAAGTCATTCCTTATATATTTGATCATAAGCCTCATAGTATCCATCTCTCTCCAATCTTTTAATCAACGAGTCTAGTCTTTTTGAGCCAAAATTAAATTATTCGGTAACGGAGGATGATTTTCGATCCATGGTACTCGTAGGTTCACTTCATACCTGCCATCTTTATTTCTTTTAACTGTCTAAAAAATGTTTTTGTACAGCCTCCTTTGTTTCTTTCCTATTCTTCTCCGCCACTGGATCCGAAATGTCCAAAATATCTAAGCTCCAAAGATCAGCTAAACGTGAATTTTCACTTAAAAGCGATGTTATTGCCAATGAAGAGATACAATTTTCCTCAGATACAATTTTTCCTATCATAGTCCATCCTAATTTAGTTTCAATAGCATCCAAGCCAGAATTTAAAACACGTCGTTTCCCTGTTAAAAGTTTTACTATAATATCAGCACCTATTAGCAGCTCAATTTCACCTTCCTCCATATCCGACAACACTATACTAATATTCTTGAGCTCTTCGGTTCATGAACCACTTTTTACCGCTGGTACTATTCCACAAATAACTTCATGATCCAAAGCTTCAAATATACAAACGTATGAGTAATCTATACTTTCTAACTCAATCCTGTATATTTTATGGAATACTGGTTTGGATAAGGAACCACCAACAGGTCATGAATTTTCAGAAATTCGTATTCCATTTCGGCAGCTGCTTTCTTCAGGATGCACGTTGTGATCCTGTATCTATCACAGCTCTAGCTCAGCGAATTTTATTTCTTCTGGTAAGATAAACTGAGACGGTCTGGAGATATACACGGTTGTAAGTTTGATTAGAGAGTGCTTCACTTCTTGGATTTTCTGGCCCATATTTTTTTTTCATCTTGAGGGCACATCAAAATGTAATGATGTCCAATGCATTTGTCACACTTCAATTTTGTTGCAGTCCTGCAGTTTCTAGCTAAATATCTAAACTTCAAAAAGGCCTGGCAACATCCTTTAGAAGAAGCGACCTTCTTCCTTTCGGTGAATGACAGCTCAGCAGCTTTTGAACAGCTATGATTGAAGTGGTCTTCCTTGCAAAAAACACATTTATGTTTTTCATTCCTGTTTTTGTTCTGGAAAAGTCAACCTGCCGCCGTTGGAGTTAGTTCTTCAGTTTGTTCTAGGATTTTCCTTGGTTTATTCTTATCGAAACCGGCAGTTGCTAGTGTGATTCTTTCTTCATTATCTACTTCGTCAGAAATTGCATTAAATTGTCTAGAGGAGATTACGAAATTTTTTGCTAACTTAACTTGAGTCATTTCGTTTGCATATACATCATCATCTAACATTAAATTAAAGATGTTCCTATTAATTTCATTCAATATTTCATAGGTACCTGTGAGCATTTTCATATTTAATTGAAATTCCATTATATCTGGCTCATCTCTCTGTATTTCTTGTTGTATTTCATCAAAATCTCTCTCGAATGATTGGAGATGTATATCCCTCTCTTTCAGTGCCGATCCATCGCTTTTCTTACTATCTGTTCACTCAAGAACTTACAGCAACTTCTCCAGAAAAGATCACGTCGGGATCACCAAATGTAGCGTTCTCTGCACTCAACGAGTACGAATGGACGTCAAAAATGTCGTTAATGAGAACAGCTATGTCGGGAAACTAAACTCTTTAATTAATTATGGAAAATATAATATATACTTGATGACATAAAAACATGACAACTTGACTTCTATAAATATCGTTGACCTGTAGGTCTTTACCGTGGGGAAAGCTGTTAGCAGGTTTACTCTAAAGTCTATTTAAACTTCACAGGTATTGTTGGTTCCATATTTTCCCTTGTTCTCTCGCGCCGTACCGTATTGACTTGAGACTATTCACTATTGGTAAAGCTGCTGCAGTATATTGGTCAACATATGAGGATACTGCCGAAGTGATATAATGCGCCGTATATCTTGTTGTTTTGGCAGATTTCTTAATTTTTTTTTTACCTTTAAGGCTTGAACTCCAGCCGCATTTCCACCATGGCGGTGGGTCCTTCCGTGATTGCTCTGCCTCTACATTTTCTCTCGGTAAAGTATTAACATTTCCAGTTAGGGTTGTGCCGTTTGAAAATTTCAAATGAAATTTTCTTTTTTGAAATTTTCGAAAGTGAAATATTTCACTCTCCTTGAAAAATGAAATTTCAGTGAAAAATTGAAAAATTCATTTGAAAGTTTCAACTCGTAAATTCCCTAAGATTTCATAATTTGTACTGAAATTTCAATGAAATTTTCATCCATTTCAGTGAAATTTATGAAAATTTCGCTACCGACTGCCCTTGCATAATAGGTTCGCCCGTTGCGTCGCGTCGGCCGCTTGGCGTTACAGCCCCACTCCGTCTCCGCCAATTAGTCGTCATCGAAGGCACTACAGAGTAACGCATTGGATCAATAACACCTTTACAAAGTCGGTATTGATTGGAAGCATTAATTGCAAAGAATTGGCAGAAGTGGCAATAATAATCAATTCCATGCCTACCTCCTCAGCATCTACAGTACTTTTGGAATAGTTCACCGAAAACTAAGAAACAGACTAACCACTGCTCAGGTTATAAAACTAAGTTTTGTCTTCCATAATTATCGGCTTCTAAAAAGGATTGAAAGTCAAGGAGATGACTCAAAATTAGACTTAGGTAGGTACCTATGCCTATTTTGTTTTAAACTTCATTCCATACAATACACGATTTTTTTTCTCTTTTAATTTGCCAACATGGAAATATTTATTCTAAAAAATGCTAATAGTAGATAAGAGATAAAAGAATTGTCCCAACGCCAAGGCTGAAAACAGCGCAAGCAAATGCCCATCGATGAGGATGAATATGATGATATGGAAGAAGAAAGTTCATCAGATTTGGAGGCGGTAGGGGTAGAGATGGAAGATGATGACATTAATGACCAAGAAGAGGAGAGTGAGATGAGTGACGACTGACGTCTAAGAGAAAGCACTTATTATTTGACCTCGTATTGCCATATTTAACTTAAAATTGAT
This sequence comes from Pissodes strobi, assembly GCA_016904865.1. Lineage (NCBI taxonomy): Eukaryota > Metazoa > Arthropoda > Insecta > Coleoptera > Curculionidae > Pissodes > Pissodes strobi. Next base: position 15,029 of record JAEQML010063071.1, on the reverse strand, counting down.
TTTTTTTAAATGTTTATTATGTTAAAAGAATCTGTTTATTTCTTTCTATTCAAAAAAATCATTTTTTTTTTTCTTTAATTATTCTTCATGTGGAAAATTAGGCTTGTGAACGATGGTAATAGATTTTATAAGTTCTGTAAAAATTCAGAAGAACTTCTCTTTCTTATATTATATTTCAATTAAATTTCATAAATTTCTTGAAATTTTCAACAATTCATGAAAATTTCTATATTTGATATATTTCAATAATTTCAAATAAATTTCAAATATTTCCTGAAATTTTCAACATGAAATTTCAAAACAATGTAAAAACTGAAATTTACCCAACCCTATTTCCAGTACGTTTTTGGTTTTGGCTTTCTAGCTAGTTCAATATTGTAAAGCCATTTTAATTTTGCTATTATAATTTAAACTGAGTTATTTCAAATTTGAATGCACACATTATAATTGACATCGACTGCAACATTAAGGTTGCCTTACTGTACTTACATTCTGGTGTTAATTTGATATAACCCCATTATAAAAATTTCGCAATTTTTTACATTATTATTAATTTTAATGCATTAAATAAGTAAATTTGAAAAAGAATACAGTTTCCGCCTATAAATTATATTTTATGCACATTTTTTATAATTTTGTATAATATATTTACCCATAATTTTATTTTATTTTGGTTATCTTTGTTTAGCTTTGGTTTGATTGGGTTAATGTTCTGTTGTTTTGCATTCCCATTCTTCTTTTGATCATTTGCCTTTCTATCATTTCTCCATTCGATCAAATGTGTATTCGATCATTTGTCCATTCCATCATTTGTCTTTCGATCATATGTCCTTCGATTATTTGTCTTTCGATATTTTGTCCTGGATTCACAAAAAGAGACTAAAAATGTTCTTTATCGTAAAAGACATGGCGCATTTTAAACGCATGTTAGTCCTCGGTCAACTATTCTAAAAAAATAGTATGTTGTAGTTTTGGTTAAAGAAAAATCTATCCATTGACATAAAACTGTTAGACGCCACAATTTTCAAAAAATCGCCAAGATTACTCTAGAACCTCTTCGTGCTACCTGGATTGTTTTATAATGTTCACTTGGTTTCGACCTAAATTATTTGATTTTTAGTTAGTAAGCAAAGCATAAGGCAAGGGCACGGTAGTATTTCTAACCATGTGATACTAAAGTGTTCTGGCCAATTCTGTCACAGATTCTACAGGATGTAAACATATTTTGCAAAGAAATACTCAAATCATCAAAATATTTTAGTGTGTATTTAGAAAAGATAATTTATAACACAAATTTAGGTTATATACATAAACATATATTGATATTACTCCGCATCAAAATTTACAGCTGTAAACTGTATATTAATTACGGAACTAGAGTAAATAAAATCAAGCTTTGCATATTTTGAAACTTCCGTACAGATTAGTCGAACAACGGATACCTATAATAATATTATCTAAATACCTGGTTGTTGGATGTTGTACAACTTTAGAAGAAATTAGTCAATAGGTTCTATAAAAAGAAAAATAAGCGAAAGTCGTTGTACAATAATTAATAATTTTCCCACAGTTCCTAAAATTAATTTCAAATATTTGTTGTTTCCTTTATAAAATTTCCATTTTCTTTGCAAGTGGGCTATAACTCATTAGTGGTATAATTTGACAATCTTTAAATATAAAAGTTGCAATGCACTAAAAATGTTTCAAGACCATCATATTATTGTGAAATCCTCTCTTGCGTGCCTTATAGACAGACCTAGTGGTGTCAAAACTAAATATAGCACAATCAAATAAATAAATAAACCGCTTGATGTAATCGAGAACCATACGGAAGTCATTTGATAAATATAAAATTAAATCATTATCGATAGTTTAACAATACTTGGAAATGCTTCGTGATTGCGAATCACTTTGTTTAAAAAATAAGATTAAATTTTTAAGGCCTAGGTACAAGTGTTGCGGTTAATGACGATAATCCGGCCACTCACTTCAGTGGCCCGCCATTATCGTAATAATGGCCAGCCACGTCAAACATACCGATAACAACCAGCAACGTGAATGCTCAAGTAAATTTGATAATGTTCACAATATACAATTTTGGTGTTTTTGACTTTGTCCAGGTTACTGCCGATATTGTCGTGCAAAGGCAAAAGAAGGTACTCGCAAAAATCAAGTTTCGAGATAATTAAACTTTTAGGAAATTTTTGTGCCTTAAGTGCATTTTTTATTATTTCTTTCTAAAAACTTGTACCTATATACCTATATATCTTGGATCTTTTGATCTAAATTAGAACCAAAGCATTCTGCTGTCGACTAATTAGTGTTTTGTCGCTTAAATTATTTTGCCTTTGTAATTGTTTAGAAGTTAATTTTTGGAAAAAAATTACAAAACAATGCATTGCCGGTGTATTTTCAAATTTAGAATTTAGATAAAACTGTCAAAGTAGGGTATATTTATACATTAAAATTGTAACTTTAGAATCAAAAAAAGAGAACAAATTACTTAATTTATTTAAAAAATTCTTTAATAAAACATTACTTTACTAAAGCACTACAACACTAACGGTGGGAAAAGAAAACCTTATACAAATTAAAATAAGTGTAAATTCAAAACAACGCGTACTTACAAGTTTTGAACTTAAATTAATTATAAACATAGAATTGTTTGTAAATTATTTAAAAAAAATCTTGTATGAAACTAAAGCACTTAATATGCAAATACATTAATTATTGCTTCTAGTCCTAAATCGTATAAAAGCCAATCCTAAAACTAAAACACTAAAATTGATATTTCAAAGAACAATGAATGAATTACATATAAAACAAAACAATCTTACAACCTAAAATAAATTCAGCTAAAATAATTAAAGAAACATTACAAATCTTATAACACTCCTATTATATTTTCAGCTTCTGTGGAGGGAATATCTCCACAAAACTTTCTCCTTGAAAGTTTCATATTAGGAACTAAGCTGTTTAAAATTCTTTCTTTTTTATCTTTATGATTCATGATTTTGGACGGTAGGATAGTCAAATTAACCTTTTTTTTAAACTTAAGTTGGATTCTTTGTAATCTGCCGTAGACGGTACTGAAACAAAAGAGAAACATTTTACTAACAAACCAATTCCTAGTTTAGTAAACAAATTTCACAAAATTATGTATTTTATCAATGAAGGCCTAGGGAGCTGGCAATGACTAAAATTTCTAATAAATTTACCTCTGACATGTGTTTTCTTTTTTTAGTCGACTGCTGTCATCATTTTGTAGGTCCAATTGAGTGCAAGTTCCACAATTAACAGCTTCTATTTAATAAAATCCGATATTCATCTTATCTACCTCTTTACGATAAGTTTCATAGCTGACTTGCTTCTCTGGATTCACTTTATTATAATCAGATTACATAAATAAAATGGTGGAAGAAAATACTACTCCAAAAGGGGTCACTAAGCGTGCACGTAACATAAAAGAGAAAATTTTAACAAATAAAAATAAACATCTTATTCAGAACGCTATTTGCAATTGTAAAGATAAAAGATGCACTAATTGGTTTAACCAAGTTGAAAGAAAAAATGTCCATAGCAGATTTTGGTCACTAGAAAACAGCTGTCAAAGTATGTGGCTTTTTAAACAAATTCAAGAAAAAAACGTTAAACGAGAGGTTCAAGAAAGTACAATTTACCAAAGATAAATGAAGATAACGAAGAAGAACAAATTAAAATGTGCCAGAAATTTTTCCTGACAACTTTGGGTTATAAAAGCACTCTTGTTGTGGACTATTTATTTAAAAAAATATAAAGATGAACACGGCACAAAGTTGACAACACCTCCAGCTGACCAAAGAGGAAGACAAGTTCCAGCTAACAAAAAAGGAAAAACGCCTATCAAGGATCATATTAGCTTCTATAATCCAAAACCGTCTCATTATAGGAGAGAACACGCCCCTCACAGAAAGTATCTTTCAGCTAAACTGTCAATTAAAGAAAAGACAATTATACCCCTCACCCTCCCCGGATACCCAAAAATTTTCGAAAAAACGGGAAAAAAATTGAATAAAAAACGTAAAATATTGTTCGGCAAATTAATAAAAGTGTTATAAAACGAAATAAGAAAAAATATAATACAAAAAAGTTAGAAAAACGTGTCGAAAAAAAGGCGATGGAGTTGAGTTACGAGGTCGGGGATGGCAAAAATGGAAAGAAAAAAAAGTGCTTTATGAAAAAAATAAATTAAAAATAAGTGTCGAAAACGGGGGCAAAAGTTTAAAAAAAAGCTTAAAAAAACTCAATTCCTAATATCTCTTTCAGAAGTTTCACTTGAGTTGTGTGCTTATAAAGTGAGGCACATAATTTTTTTTGATGATTTACCTAAAAATAACGGTAATAATTAATAAAAAATTAAGCAGTTGGGCGTTTTTCCCTCTGGATAGCTCTTCACCATTTTCAAAGCCGCGAGCCGCCACTGAATAAGTCCTCCCTTGGCTCGTGGAAAATTTGGCAACCCTAGCTCGCACTGGGAAGGGAGAAATAATTATGGGTACTAACGGAAAAAGTATGTTTCTGCCGTAGGACATCTACCATCCTTCTGGTTCTCTGGGAGTGCATTTCGCATATGTTTCATTTTTAAACCTGTTAATTCTAGTTAGAACTAAGTTCCCGTACAATAAACATCCTGACTGCTCAAGAGATTTTGCAAGACTGAATCAAGACAGCGCCAGCGGCAAAGTAGTGTATATGAAACGAGTACATTACTTTGCCTATGAAATATCATATTATTTTCTAGATGTTTCCAATGGCAAAGTAAGGTGTAAGCACATATCTTGCTTTGCCTCTGTTAAACTAAAAATAAAAATAAACTTTTTTTTAAATTTTGAAAATTATTGAGTACATTCTTTTTTTGGCTCTGCACGACCTCAAAATTTGTGCGTGTACAGGGTCATTTTTTATATTTTCCCACCCCCCTTAACTTTTTTGTGCCACTGTGTAGAAAAGAAATGTAAATATGAAAGTTGTAGTGCTTGAAAAGTAGTTCTCAGAAAACATATTTTTGTCTATACAGGGTGTTGCAAAAAGTGCGAAAAACAAGAAAATATATATTTTTTAAATGGGACACCCTGTATATTTCTCCTCAGGACGAAAGATCTTTGTCCTCCGATTACAAAAATATATAATTTGTCTACATTTGCTTAAGCCATTTCCGAGCTATTGAACTTTAAAAGTTGAAAACATTAATTCAAAGTAATTTCAAACCAATCGAAGTAGCCTTGTTCGCCATTAAGAAAAATATGAAATATGGCAAAATAGCCATGAATGACATTAACAAAATAGTATATTAAGATACTAGTTTTAAAAGACCATATTTTTTCGCACGAGCACGAAATTGGGAAACGACCCGCTTGCGGGGAGTTTCCTAACGTGGGAGTGTACAAAAATGTCTTTTAAAACTTGTATTTTATACTATTTTTTCCTATTTTGCAGGTTTTTTAATTAAAACATTAATTTATTTTATTCTCGATCAGCACTTGAGCGGCCATCTTGTAATTTTTGACGTCTGTATTAGTAGAAATCCCATTCAAAGCGGTGTCGAAATTTTTGCTAGTGGGCCTTGACATTGAACAATTTTGTTAATATCATAGCAACTAGTCAACAAAATGCGTATCGAAAAGAACCTCTTTTCGACACTACTTATAGTGTTATTTTTCAAAATGCGTTATACAGATGAAGAGAAATGTGAAATGTTGCGTTTGTATTATCAAAATCGTAAAAATGCGTGTGCAGCTAGAAGACAATATAGACGCATATTTCCTAATAGAGAAGTTCCAGACCGAAAAACTTTTAGTAATATAGAGCGGGGATTTACGCAACGAAAATCAGTTCACAGGAAACAGCGAGTTGCCGTAGTTAATGAAAATAAGAAATTAGACATTTTGTTGTTTTTTTCAAGGTAACAGGAATTAACAACTACAACATTAGGTTTTTACCTAATGATTTACTAAACTAAACACCTTTTAGAAAACCCGAACAGATCCATAGAAGATGCCCGTAAGCATTTTGATAAGTCAGCAAAAAAAATTCAAAATACGCTTAAAAAGTACGGGTATTTTGTGAAAATATGTTACGAAGGAAGGAACAAGATCGTTATTTTTTTTAATAAAATATTATGGACTGACGAGTGCACTTTTACAACTGCGGGCATATTTAATAGAAGAAACACACATTTTTGGGCCGCTCAAAACCCACGAGAATTATCGGAAATAAACTTTCAAGAAAGAAAGTCCCTGCATGTGTGGTGTGGTATACAAAACGGTCAAATTATTGGCCCTATTTTTTTATGAAGGTTCCCTAACCGGCGAAAGGTATTTGCAATTTTTAAATCAGGAAATAGAGTTCTCTTGGATATGATCCAATTCGCCAATATGCTCAAATAATATGGCACCAAGATGGTGCCCCACCTCACAATGTTATGCCTGTGGTTAATTTTTTAAACAATAGATACGAAACATGGATTGGTAGGCAGGGAACCGTCCACTGGCCACCGAACAGTCCAGATCTCACGCCTTTAGATGCGTTTTTGTGGGGGTATTTAAAAACAAAGTTTATGCTCAGAGAAGTGCCAATATTGAAGATCTCAGGGCGAGAATTTTATACTACATAAACGACCTTAACCAGAACAATGCAATTTTTATTATCAATGCAACAAATAAATTAGAAAGCGACTTCCGAGATTGTTTCAATAGAAACGGTGGGCATATTCAACAATTGTAATAGTTAAGTTTTTTATTATCAAACTTGTTAAGATATGTTTGTATATAAGAATAAAAAAATATTAAAACATTGATTTATTTTATTTAAATCAACTTTCAAAGTTAAATAGCTCGAAAATGGCTTAAACAAATGTAGACAAATTATATATTTTTGTAATCGGAGAACAAAGATCATTCGTCCTGAGCAGAAATATACAGGGTGTTCCATTTAAAAAATATATATTTTCTTGGTTTTCGCACTTTTTGCAATACCCTGTATAAACCAAAATATGTTTTCTGAAAACTACTTCTCGAGCACTACAACTTTCATATTTACGTTTTTTTTCTACACAGTGGCACAAAAAAGTTAAGGGGGGTGGGAAAATATAAAAAATGACCCTGTACATTAATTTGACAAGCTGCTTTCTTCCTTATTTTTCAAGTTATCAAGATGATAAAAATACACCTACACTTATGCAGAGAAAAAAGGATACCAAATTCAAAAACTAAAAAAAAAACAATTTTGGTATTGTTTGCCATGATTGGGTTGGTTACAATTTAGAATGACGATCAATACGTTATAGGTCAGCTACTGTTGACAAAGCCTTGTAATATTAACATTGAAAATGTTTTTGTTTTCCTATTATGGGGTATCAAATCACGAAAAAGTGCATGCTACATTTGGCACATCACATAATACAGGGTGCTACAAATTCGTTTCTTTGCATGGGTATCTCGAAAACCGTAAGAGATACGAGGTCGATTAAATTGGGGCAAAGTTGCGCAATTTAAGGGTGATTGACATGCCGTCGAGAAATTTTGAAAATTCCGTCAACTTCCGGAGATATCCGTAAAAAACCGAAAATCATCTATTTTATTTTTATTTTTTTCTGCCTTTGTTTGAAGAGATAAAGTAAAATAAATGTCACATTTTTATAGCCACTTTTTAGCCTCTACAAGCTGGCGGTATCAAATTTTAAATCCGCCGTTTCGCTTTCGGGCCCCCTTCATCAACTTCATGTTTTTAAATACGGACCTGGAATTTTTATCTAATTTTTAAAAAGTTTTTGGTCTCCTAAAACCAACGATGTATCGCACTTATCAATAAATCAACAAATCTAGATTTTTTCCATAAGAGATAATGTGTTAGACAGAGATGGGGCGATCTTTTCTGACCCGATTTCACTTATGACAATATTTGTTGCCACTATCGGACAAGTGTGATACATCGTCGGTTTTGGGCGACCAAAGGCTTTTTAAAAATTAGTTTAAAAACCCAGGTCCGTATTTAAAAAAATTAGGTTGATGAAGGGGGCCCGAAAGCGAAACGTCGGATTTAAAATTTGATACCGCCAGCTTGTAGAGGAGAAAAAGTAGCAGTAAGAATGTGACATTTATTTTACTTTATCTCTTGAAACAAAGGCGGGAAAAAATAAAAATGAAATAGATGATTTTCGTTTTTTATGGATATCTCCGGAAGTAGACGGAATTTTCTAACTTTCTCGACGGCATGTCAATCACCCTTTAATTGCGCAACTTTGCCCTAATTTAACCGACCTCGTATCTCTTACGGTTTCCGGTTTACCCATACAAAGAAACCAATTTGTAGCACCCTGTATACGTGAGAGATCATGTTAGTCTGTTTCTGAGAACGGAATCGGTTAAAATGACAAAAATAAATTAAGGCTAACTAAAACTAACCGAAAGTTGATTGAACGACTAACCCAAACTAACTAAAAGAAACCAAAAGCACAAAAAGGGTTAAAATGCATTGGAACAAATTAAAAAAATAACCGAAATTGTGAAACTAACCGAATGTTAATTGAACGACTAACCAAAACTAACCAAATCCATTAAAATTGATTATAACGTATCGGAACCGGTTCAAATGACTAAAATAAGTTAAGACTAAGGGAAACTAACCGAAAGTTGATTCGACGACTAACCAAAAATAATCTAATCTATTAAAATTGATTATAACGTATCATAACCCGTTTAAATGACTAAAATAAGCTGATACTAAATGAAATTAACCGAAAGTTGATTAGACGACTAACCAAAACTAACCAAATCTATTAAAATTGATAATAACGGATTGGAACCGACTCAAATGAATGAAAATAAAATAATTTGAGACTAAGTGAAACTAACCGAAAGTTGATTGAAAGACTAACCCAAACTAACCAAATCCATTAAAATTAATAAAAACGTATCGGAACCGGTTCAAATGACCAAAATAAGTTAAGACTAAGGGAACTATCAGAAAGTTGATTGGACGACTAACCAAAGGTAACCAAATCTATTAAAATTGATTATAACGTAACGGAACCACCTTAAATAAGTAAAAAAAGTTGCGACTAAGAGAAACTAACCAAATCTATTAAAATTGATTATAACGTATTGGAACTGACTCAAATGACTAAAATAAGTTGATACTAGGTGAAACTAACCGCGTTAGATCTGGGATTGAGAGATGAATCGAATGCAGCTTTTACAACCACCACTAATGTTATAAATAGTAAAAACTAACGAAACTTGAAGTAATATGCATTTATGTGGTATACTTTGGTAAACTAAACTTGCGTAATCTGCTAAAAGTAATTTTTTACATTAGATTGTGTTAAGGGTGGGTGAGGGTGACTTTTAGTTTCTCATGACAGACTAGTCGTGTTTCATATGGTTAGATCGAGGAATGTGAGACGAATCGAATGCAAATGGTCTTTTGCTTTTTACAACCACACTTATAACGTTTTAAATTGTAAAAAAGAACGAGACTTGAAGTAATATACATTTATTTGGTATATTTTGGTGAGCTAAACTTACGTAATCTAACCTGATCTCACCCAAACTTCTATCAACTATATATTTCGACACAATTATGAGTTTTCTCAGATCTCAAATTTACTAAGCGTTGGATTCTGCTTCGGCATTTTCAATGTCCCCCCCGGTTGCATCTTTGTGAAGGATTGTGAATTTTTAGTTAGCTTGGAGTAAATTCGATCTCGTTTAGGTTAGGTTTGTTTCTTTATTATTCGTTTTGCCAAACTGGCAAAGAACGAACCATGGCTAACTCGAAACAACCAAAAATTTAAATATTTAACAACGTATTATCGACTTGGCCCTCCCGGATACCCATATTATATTACTTTTTATAGCGAAGCTATAATACAAATGGGTTTTTTAGTTTAGCACCACTTTAGCACCGCCGGCGCCGTAGCGCGGCAGCTTTTTCTGTGGATGTATCAAGCAAAAGGCTTTCACACCATCGCGCTGTGACCATGCTGGTGCTAACGCAGAAAGAAAATCACATTTTTATTACGACCTTCCTATAAAAAGTTGAAAATCTGTTCATTCCATATGAATATAGGTACTGCCGGATCGTCCACTAACGCTTTGTCGTCATTGTCCGTGGGACATAATTAAACAAAATCACATAAATTTAACCATTGGCTTGTCAGTTATGATTAATATCGTTAGGGTTAGGTTGAGTTAATATGAAAACACTTTTTCAACGTTGCCTACAATTAATGGGCTATTTTGTCAATGCCCGGGAAACAGCGACAATGGCCAGGAAAATACATACTGACGCCATTTTCCAACCAGTTCCAATGACCAAATAATTAATGTCTTTGTCCGTAACATAATATGCATTGCATACACTTTCTTTACTCCTAAGCACAAATTGTTCACCAACGAAGCGTATAAAATTATCTTCTTAAAGCACGAGCTTAGCGCACGCTTTCTCTTCTGTAGTCGTCGAAGCAAGATGATTAAGAAGATGATGGAAGGTTGCAGCACTCAAGTCGACCGTCCGTGACCTTCCTGCTGCCACTTGACTTGCCGCCTCTCGCATCACTTCGTCCCTCGTCCGTCGTTATGCGTGTTCCAATGGATTTTGTGACGGAGTATCGCCGCCGTTCTTGTATTTTACTGATTGTGCATAGTGTATATGCATAGCGGGCCTTAAAGCAATTGATATTTATATACAGAGTGACCCTTTCTACTCCTTATATGGCGGTCAGTTGCCCTTTTTTACCGTTGAACCCCCATACAGATATTATCATCCGAACTTCCCGTCTCTCCGCGTCCTACACCGCAAAATTACCAAATATTAAAAGACGTTTTCAGCAATATTTACCATCTCAAAATCTATATGGGAAGATAATAAACAAATAAATACGAAAGCAAATGTTTAAAATTAATAATATACTATGTGAGTTTAAAAAATATAACTAAATGTTAAATGTTGGAGGCTCAAATGATGTTATTATTAACTGTATAGGTACGTACAAGGGAAATAGGCAGATCAAGTTTCCCGTAAACTTTTGTAATATTATATCTGGCTGTTACATTTTTTAAATTAATATGTACTTCGATATTAGATTGAGCAATTGCTTAGTAATTGTTCACCTTTTTAAGCTAGAATTCAATCATTGAGATTAAATTAATTTATTTCGTAAAAAGGTCTGTTCTGGTTAGATCCGTCAATTTAGTTCTGAAAAAATAACATTTAATTAAGTTATATCGTAAGTGTTTTATAGAGTATTTACACCAATTTTTCATTAAACGTAACAGGAATTTAAAGTGCTATTTTCGTTTTCTTAAATAAAAAATTCACATCCCTTTACAAAGATGCAACCGGGGGAGACAATGCAAATGCCGAAGCAGAATGCAACGCTTATTAAATTTGAGATCTGAGAAAACTCATAATTGTGGTGAAAGTAATAGTTGATATAAGTTTGGGTTAGATCAGATTAGATTACGTAAGTCTAGTTTACCAAATATACCACATAAATGGATATTACTTCAAGGGTCGTTGTTTTTGCAATTATTTATAACTAAAGGCGTGGTTGTAAAAAGCAAAATAACATTTGCATTCGATTCGCCTCTCATTCCCCGATCCAACGATATGCAACACGATTAGTCGTGAGAAACTAAAAGTCACACACCCCTAACACAATTTAATGTAAAAAATTACTTTTAGCAGATTATGTAAGCGTAGTTTACCAAAATATGCCACATAAATACATATTACTTCAAGTTTCGTTCGTTTTCACAGTATAGGGGTGGTTGTGAAAACCAAAAAAAAAATGCATTCGATTCCTCTCAATCCCCGATCTAACGCGGTTAGTTTCAGTTAGTATAAACTTATTTTAACCATTTGAGTGAATTCCGATAATTTATACTCAATTTTAATAGTTTTGGTTAGTTCTGGTTAGTTTTCGAACCAACTTTCGGTTAGTTTAACTTATTCTTAACCTAATTTTGTCAGTTGAGTCGGCTCCGATACGTTATAATCAATTTTAATAGATTTGGTTAGTTCCGGTTAGTCGTGTAATCAACTTTCGATTACTTTCACTTACTCTTAACTTACTTTACTTATTTGAACCGGTTCCGACACGATATAACCAATTTTAACAGTTTCGGTTAGGTGTGGTTAGTCGTCCAATCAACTTTCGGTTAGTTTCACTTAGTCTCAACTTATTTTAGTAATTGGGACCGGTTCCAACTAGGGTTCCAATATGTTATAATCAATTTTAATGGGTTTGGCTAGTTTTCATTAGTCGTTCACTGAACTTTAGATTAGTTTCACTTAGTCCCAAGTCATTTTAATCATTCAAGTTGGTTCCGATACGTTATAATCAATTTTCAAAGATTTGGTTAGTTTCGGTTAGTAGTCTAATCAACTTTCGGTTCGTTTCACCTAGTATCAACTTCTTTTAGTCATTTGAACTGGTTACGATATGTTATATTCAATTTCAATGGTTAATCGTAGAATCAACTTTCGGTTAGTTTAACTTATTCTCAACCTAATTTAGTTATTTGAGTTGGCTCCGATACGTAATAATCAATTTTAATAAATTTGGTTAGTTCCGGTTAGTCGTGTAATCAACTTTCGGTTAGTTTAACTTAGGCTCAAACTATTTTACTAATTTGAGCCGGTTCCGATACATTATAACCGATTTTAATAGATTTCGTTAGTTTTGGTTAGTCGTCCAATCAACTTTCGGTTAGTTTCACTTAGTCTCAACTTATTTTAGTCATTTGGACCAGATCGAATACGTTATTATGAATTCTAATGGGTTTGGTTAGATTTCGTTAGTCGTTCAATCAACTTTCGGTTAGTTTTGGTTATTCGTCTAATCAACTTTCGGTTCGTTTTACCTAGTATCATCTTATTTTAGTAATTTGAACTGGTTACGATACGTTATAATCAATTTCAATAGATTTGGTCTGTTCTGGTTAGTCGCCGAAACATTCGGTTAGTTTGACTTATTCTCAACCTAATTGAGTCAATTGTAAGTGATTTGGTTAGTTCCGGTTAGTCGTGTAAACAGCTTTCGGTTAGTTTCACTTAGTATTATCTTGATCCTCTCAGCATTTTGCCGGTTACTCTCTTAAAAGACGGGTGTAATTATTATTATAATAATAATAATAATAATAATAATAATAATAATAATAATAATAATAATTATTATTATTATTATTATTATTATTATTATTATTATCCTTCTTCTTTCTCAGCGTGTGTAAACTGGTGTAATGGAGGGAAGTGCGGGCCTAAGCCAAAACATCTTCACTCCTCTAGAAATTTGCGGGTGATTCGTGTGGTGTTCAGAATGACGGCTTTCTGCATTATTTTGAATAGGCTTGGATCCAATCCCACAATCTTGATGTTTTTTGTAGGTCTAAAGGTATGATTCCTGTGGTCGAGATTACCATTGGTAGAATGTGAACTTCGGTTAACCTCCAGATCCGTTTCAATTCAAATTTAAGCTCTGTGTATTTCTGTATCTTCTCGTCGATTGTGTGTTGAAGATTGTGGACCTTAGGAACAGCTATGTCTATGATAAATGCTGTTTTCTTTTTCTTATCTATAAAAGTGATATCCGGTCTGTTGCAGTGCACGGTCTTATCGGTTACTATTGTACGGTCGTAATATAGTTTGAAATCTGCGGATTCCAATACTGTTTCCGCGGAGTATTTGTAGTATGGCACTTCTTCTGCTAGAAGGTTGTTACTGTTTGCCAATTTTTGGTGGATTATGTTTGCTACCTGGTTGTGACGGTGAAGATAGTCAGTCTGTGGGATTCTACTGCATGCTCCCACTATGTGCTGGATGGTCTCAGGTTTTTCATGGCATTTTCTACACCTGTCATCTGTAATTAGTGCATTTTTAATAATGTGCTTCTGGTAGTTTCTAGTGTCGATTACCTGATCCTGGATCGCAAGAAGGAATGCCTCTGTCCCTGGGAATAGACCACCGTGTCTCAACCACGCGTTCGACGCAATTTTGTCGACCTCATTGCGGTCAAGATCGTGCGGATGTCTACCGTGCAGAGACATACTTTTCATTGGTGAATTTTTTTCTTAATTTGTTTGGACCCTTTCGTGTTCCTGATGTTCGGCACTATTAAGATTAAGAAGTGTGTAAGATTTATCGGAGAGACATATGCTTGCTTGGAGTCACGTTTTCTTTGATGGAAATATGTTCTCAGCGCCTTAATCTGTTTATTGCGCATGTTGCGAATGTTGCTAATTCCCATCCCTCCATCTGCGCGAGGTAACGTAAGTCGCATTATATTACTACGTGGGTGGTGCTTCCTGTGCTTTGTGAGTAGTGCGTATTTTGCGTTGCATTTTTTCGGTATCCGTATCACACCATGGGATAACTCCAAACGAGTAGGTCAAGACAGGTATTGCAAAGGTGTTAATTGCCTTTATCATATTCTTGCTGCCAAGATCAGATTTACATATATTATCAAGCCTGGAGACAAATTCTTAGATTAGTATTTCCTTTATAACTGCGTGCTCCACTCTCATTGATTGTTGCATCCCAAGGTATTTATACATGTCCTTTTCCTCCATTGGTTCAGTTTCTTGTTCCTCTGCCAGCAGTGGTGAACCCAATCATTTCCAATGTGAATCCCCTCTTTATATTGATCGTTTTACATTTGTCCAGCCCAAACTTCATGTCAATATCTGTCGAGAATTCTTCTACTAGCCGGATCAGCTTTAGATCATCCATATATAGAAGGTGCGAGATGTTATGACCCTGTACACGGTATCCTATTTGTGTTCTTCTGAGAAGGTTAGAGAGGGGGTTCAATGCCAAACAAAACCACAGAGGGCTCAAGGAGTCTCCCTGGAATATTCCCCTACTAATACGGATTTCCTCAGTGCTGACTGTGCTCCCGTCGTAGGATAAGAATATGATAGTGCGCCCTTGGTTCATTAGCTGTTGGAGAAGTGTTACTAGAAGCGGGTGGACTTTATATAGCTTCAGTA
>JAEQML010063070.1:0-23558 GCA_016904865.1 Pissodes strobi | reverse complement strand
TCAGTTGCTGTATTATATTCACCACCATCACTTGAATATTCTTTAAGATATAGTTTCCAATATCTAAATCATCTTCGTTGATTTCTTTAGATTTATCATCTGTTAAGTTATACAATGTTTGGTTGTTTTATTGTACTTTTACATTTACATCATTAAAATCAACATAATTAATTTATTTAGGTTTATCTATCATTTTTTGGTAAGTTATAAGGATATAATGATTAAATTATCTCAATACTTTTCGTTAATTTATAATAAGGTAACCATATTAAGTGTTTACTTTATAAATAGTAGCACTAACAATATTTAGCGATAGAAATAATGTTAAGAATTAACCAGAAGTAATATTAAAGTAAGAGCTTTTCACTACAATCGTCAGTTGCTATATTATATTCACCACCATCACTAGAATATTCTTTAATATAGAGTTTTCAACATCAAAATCATCTTCATTGATTTCTTTAGATTTATCATCTGTTAAGCTCATATAATGTTTAGTTGTTTTATTGTACTTTTCATCATTAAAATCAACATAATTAATTTATTTAGGCTTATCTATCATTTGTTAAGTTGTTAAGATATAATTATTAAATTATGTCTCAATACTTTTCGTTAATTTATAATGAGGTAACCATGTTAATTGTTTACTTTATAAATAGTAACACTAACAATATTTAGCGATAGAAATATTGTAAAGAATTAACCAAGTAGTAATAATGTAAGAATTTTTCACAACAATCATCCATTGCTGTATTATAGTCACCATCATCACTTCATTCTTTAATATATAGTTTCAACATCAAAATCATCTTCCTTGATTTCTTTAGGTTTATCATCTATTAAATTATAAAGATATATTGATTAAATTATGTTACAATATTTTTAGGTAATTTATAATGAGGTAACCATGTTAATTGTTTAATTCATTAATAGTAGCAATAACAATATTTAGCGATAGAAAGATTGCAAATAATTTACCAGAACCAGAGATTTTCACAACAATCATCAGCTGTATTATATTCACCATCATCACTAGAATCTTCTTTAATATGTAGTTTTCATCATAATAGTCATTTGATGATTTTTTAAGTTTAACATCTATGGAGTTATAATTAGATCTATGGCAATATTTTTTGCTAATTTATTATTAGTTAACCAAGTTATTTAACACTTAAGGAAGTTACAGTATTACAATATTTAGCGAGAGATATATTATAAAGTATTAATCATAGTTACTAAATAATTTAAGGACTCTTCTCAGCAGCCATAAGTTACATTCACCCCATTACTAGAATCTCCAATAATATTTTTCATCATTCGTTGGTAATTCATTTAGGTTCATTATCTGTGAAGTTATAATGGCACAATGATTACATTAGGTTGCAACACTTGTAATTATATTTTTATTACGCATGCATCATAATCAACGATTATCGCACGCTGCAGCGTGCATAAAATGATGTTTATGATGCGCCTACTTTTTTTAAGGTTGCTATAGAAACATTTGATCATGTCAAATGTGACAGATTAATATATTCGTCAATATATCCCTTAAGTTTAATATTTAAAACATTTTTGAGATTATGATGAATTCGTAATAAAAAATAGCGTATGATATACGTGTATAAGATGCCTTTAAAGCCCTTGCGACTTACAAAACACTCCGCTGCGCGTCGTGTTTTGAAATATGTCGCGCGTGCTTTAAAGGCCCTCTTATACACTTATATCATAATATACTATTATATGCACATTATTTAGAATGTTTCATTATTTTCAGATAATCTTCTTTATCTACGCCTTCATCGTTAATTATTTCAAATCATCACCTATGAATTCATGTAGATATTACGATTATGCTGTAATGTTTATAATATTATAACATTGGAAAATATTCAAGTAAAAAAATCATAATGGTGAAACATCCATTTAGTTTCAATTTTAATCTAGATGGAACAAGTATTGAGGGTGCTCTTCCTATGGCGATCGGAAGTTGAAGAGCAACGAGACTGCGCGGAAGATTTAAAGCGAAGAAACGAAGCGTTGGTTTACAACATCTTGCCGCCTCATGTTGCGGCTCATTTTATGGGAAGCAGGAACAGAAATCACGACGAGCTCTACTCACAGAGCTACGAGGAGGTTGGTGTTTTGTTTGCTTCGATGCCTAATTTTTCAGGTAATTGCATATTTTATTTTATATATATCGTATAATATTAATTATTTTTGTCTTAATTTACTTACTTTTTTTATCTGTAGTGCAAAAATATATAAAGTAAATATATACATAAATTTCTAACAGCTGTTTTTTAGTAAACTATATAAAATTTATATGATTTACATGATGAGCCTCATGTATTATGAATATTTGACACTTACAGTGTTGCCAGGCAACATATTTTCAAATTTTCTTTGGCTATAATCAAGGTAGATAAGTAAAATAAATACAAAAACGTTGTCAGACCCGGAGCTGGGCCTGAGAACGTCGGTTTAGTCCTAATAATATTAGCAGAACATGCGAATTCAGTTGTATATAATATAAAAATCACAGTTTTTCATTCGCTTTGTAATCTGTTGCAGATTTTTATTCTGAAGAAACTGTAAATAATCAAGGATTAGAATGTTTAAGGTTTCTCAACGAGGTTATTTCTGACTTCGATGCAGTAAGTATATTTTCATATTAAATCAAGTGAAACTTTTCAAAATTAAAAAACTTGAGACGTTCTCCCCTAAATATTATAGGTTATAGTCAAAATAATTATAATTTCTTTAGCTTCTAGAGCTTCCACAATACCAGGATATAATTAAAATCAAGACAATCGGTTCGACCTACATGGCAGCCAGCGGCCTAAACCCCTCAAGACAAATAAAGGTAAGATTTATTGTGTAAATAAATCCGGCGCTCTGTTTAATCTTCGTTGCGTCCGTAAACAATCTCTCGGTGATTGATGTCAAGTTCCGCCGAATAGTTTATGGTTTAAATATATATTAGCCTTCGGCAACTTTTAGATAATCCTAATAATCTTGCAATACTATCTTCAGGCTTAAAATGTATGTCGTAGTTACACGTTAGTTCACAGTTTAATGTGTTGTTGTTGGGTTTTAAAGAAATTAGAGATAGAAATGTTTATTATTTCTTTCCTTTTCTGCATGATTGATTGTCTGTGACTAAATAAACTTGACCTGTATATGCTGAGGAAATTATATTTTGTTATATTCCTCTAGCTCTTCATTTTTCAATGCATGTACTGCAAACCAAATTGTTTCATCTTTTTTTCATTTGTTTAACGATTATAATGATTTTTTGATATATTATAAACCAAAATGTTTTTGTCGTCATGCCGAATTGACAATAATTCAATTGGACTATTTTATTGTTAAGTTCTATAATTAAGATCTAATTCTTTTACTCGTTTCAGCCCGAAGATCCAACTCAAGTCCGATGGGCGCACCTATCTCTCCTAGTAGAGTTCGCCCTAGATTTAAAAAAGGCTCTACAGAGCATCAACGAACAATCTTTCAATCATTTTGTACTCAAATTAGGCATAAACCACGGCCCTATCACCGCGGGAGTTATCGGAGCCAGAAAACCCCATTATGATATTTGGGGTAATACCGTTAATGTAGCTTCCAGGATGGAAAGTACCGGAAAAGCTGGATGTATTCAGGCGAGTTGATTTGGCAAAAATAATTTTATGTATTTTCAAAATAGCTGTATAAATCAGCTTTATTTTTTTAGGTTACCGAAGAGACTTGCCAGATCTTACAAGCATTCGGCTATCAATTCGAACAACGAGGTCTGGTAGCGGTAAAAGGTAAGGGTCAACTTATGACCTACTACCTCTTGGGCAGAGCCGGAAAAATAACTCCTCCGACGGCCCCAGTGTCCCCGATTCTGGGCGCGCCCACCATGGAAACGGTGAATGAAGAGGACGAGTCGCGTGATAGTTTAACCTCCAAGTCGGAGGAAAAGACTTCGGACAAGACCGTTATCGAATGTTCGGAGAAGGCGGACGACGAAGTTTTTATTTTAGAAACGGAAACTTCCGAGTTGCAAGAAAAGAAGGACATAGAACTTAAGGATTCGAACGAGGCTACTTTGCTGCTTAGTTCCTGTGATGGTTGAGAATGTACATTATTGTAATTAGTTTTATGCCTTAAACTATGCTTATTATCATGTAAAATTCATTCGTTGCACTGAATTGAGGAGTGTGTAATTTTATTATTTTGTATTATACCCTTATAAAAGATATTAAAACACAAGTAAAATTAGCAAGTTATAATAACCTTAAATAAGGGATAACTCTTTTTAAATCGACAACTCACAGCCAAGATTTTTAAAACTATTTGAAGTTTGGATTTACTCGTTTTATTATGGACACAATATAATATTTTTCAATATATTTTTTCTCTAATTCCTTCCTAACATCTACAATGATGAAGGCTAAGAATATTTAAATATATGCTATATTTAATATGATTTGTAGCAGGCTACGATTTCATATTATACAAAAACCTGGTTTCTGACGGAATGGCGAAGGATCAAAATAAAAATTTACGAGGTCATTGACTAAAATTGATCTATTTCTGGAGCGAAAATAATCAAACATCATATTATTTATTAAAGTAGACTACAAAAATTAGATAATCACCACAATAGGACTAGTATTGGAAAAGCATGGAACCCAATCCATTAAACTAGGTATTCTAAAGCAAATAGTTCATATTTATGTCTTGATATATCAAATGCACATGCTTTCTTTTGAACGAATTAACTTTACACACACGATATATTGTTGCAGCTGGAACCACAAAGCTTCGTTGTATATTGGTATTTTCCCCCTGGTTTTGTCCTATTATGCTGTCTTTCTAAATGGAGAAAGAAACCCTTCTTCTAATCAGTTGGCTTGTTTTCATTATTTCAGTTCGATAATACACCTTGATCGCCATCCACTGTATTCGGCCTTGCTAATTATGGTTTTTAATTGCTGATTCGAGGTATTTTGGAATCAAGAATATATTTCAGCTTTCTTGGAGGGTTGTGTCTAAAATAAAACAACAGTGATAGATTGTTTACAGATTAGCCGAGTAATTGGAGTTTGGACATGCCGAGTTATATTTTAAAGTTATTTAGGGATATCTAACACTGTAATTATAACTTACTTTTTGTACACTTGATGGTCATTCTGTGGTAATTTTCTCGTTGATTTATATTTGATAATATATTGTTTTGCTTAGGTGATTAGGGAATATTTTCATTTTGGAAATGAAACATTGACGTTTGTTAGAAGTATGTCATGTCACTCCGATTTTAAACCATAGACTACACGACCGGTGGAAAGCGCATCGGATCCCTCCGTCGATATCGACTCGAGAACCACTCTAATTCGCGTTGCATTCATTGTAGGATTTAGCTATCATACGCTTGAATTTGCTGATTATATCAATATTTAGCCCTCTAGGCTTGCATATTGACGCAGTATTACACGAACTCTCCATTATTAAAGTTCGATAATATTTCAGCTCGGAGTAGATTCTAGCGACGCGAAGGAAATTGGTCTATGTTTCACATAATCTGTGGGGGATAATTTTGGCGGTATAAGTGACAGCTTTCTGGACAAGCGCGTGGCCTTCACGGTCGACACGGTTGCCAAGTTAATGCCTTATTTGGCATAATGCTATTAGTGGCGCGTGTTGATTGTAATTTTAGACTGTCGCATAACGCGTGGGTTATATATTCCCACCAAGTATATAAAAGTAGATTCTGACTGATCTAAATCATTTCGATAATAAGTCGCTTTAGTGCTTGATTTGGTGAATCCGGAAGTATGACATCATAACTTTCTAGTACTTTGTTACAAATAGGGACGCTGTTGGCAACATAGTATGTTGGGCCGGCGCGATGTTAATTGTGCTAGCCTCGTCATTTCGGAGCAAGCCAATTTAGTCTTTATGTGATCTTGAAGGAACCAGTAGGTTTCAGTGCCGAGCTCTCGAAATTGGGAATTTTCGTTGAGATACTGATATTTAGTGTGAAATATACAGTGCCCTAGTTAGGGGAGTATTCAACGAAGCCCTTGAGCAGGATTGTGGTCGTCGATGGTTTCTCGTCTGATGGATGATTGTAGATGAAGGAAGATTTGTAGTTTCGACCACCTGCACCCACGTTTGGGGATTTGATTTTCGAGAGCTGCCACACACTTGAACCCCGTTTAACATCTAAAGGTATGTTGTTTGAGTAAACTTGATACAGATATTGTTTTGATCTATTATTTGTTGAGGTTCCGTACCTGTTTCCTTCATATTTTGGCTTGATCACCGTGCTAATTTGCCCTATTTGTTTCAGGGGTTTCAATTCTTGAATTTTCCTGTTCCTGTTTTCTGTTTCTGTTTTTCCGGCTTTTTGGAATTTTAATTTTGAATTATTGGTTCCATTGTCCTCTTACGATCCGGTTTCCTACCTGGGTTTCAAGACTGCATACTGAGACTCCTCTGACAACACGTGGTTTCGGAGTAACCGTCAATTGACTGCGTGTCTCGCTGTCTGATCCAAGCCTTAACGCATACGGAGGGTGTCTCCTCGACCTTGACGCTCCAGTGATCCGACGAACACCTGGATCCTGGATGAACTCACTGTTGGCTTGATATCGTATCAGATAAGTCTTAATTTAGGATATTATATAGTGTATTTTGGGACATTTATTTTATTTCATTTTATTATTGTGTTTATTTGATTGGTGATTTAGGGTGACTTAAAGTTTCGGATGAGTTTGCTTAATGAAAGTATTAATGGTTTGACTTGATTTAAAAGATAGCTACCTTCAAGTTATTTGGGAGTAACGAATTATTCTCAATAGTTAGCATATGTATACTGGATTATCCAGCTAATCCGGATAGTTTTGGCGTGTTATTAATTCATTTCAGCGTAGTCTTGATCGCGTGTTTTATTTTTTTTCAGCGTCGTATAATATATATATTTTTGAAACTAGCACGATAACTTCTCGCTTATTGATTAGACTTATTTAGAGTGTAGAAGTAGAAGAAGTTGTCATATTTTTGTACTGCATAGGTTGAAAACACCAATCAAGGGCATGTAAACGACACGTGATCACGTATTCGTATTTATAGGGCGCCGTAGTTATAACATAAAGTACTATTTAACATTAAACCGTTACTTTTAATATTCCATCTTTAGCAAACATTTATATATTAATTGTCATAGCTACATATACAAGAAATTCTTCTTGTAGCAATTATTTTTCTTATTTAATTCAAAAGTATAGTCACCAATACGGAATATACACTTTTTTGTTTAATTGGGGTGATATTTCTTTTTGTTTCCCCTTCCAAGTTTTTCAATAGGTTACAGCGGGGAGGAGAGCAATTCGTGGTTATTGGTCAAATCTCACTGAAGATCCAGCATCAGGGCATGGCGATAAGTTAACCGCGTGGCGCTCAGGCATTATAACTCACCACGACCCTTCTCCACTGTCTAAAAGCTGGGGGCCGCCATTGTTCCTGCACTAAAGGCTGTACCACCGATTGTGAACTTGGAGATTATTGTGAAGTTGGAGATTATTGTAAATTTGTATATTATGTAAATCAGGTTTGTATTTGTTTGGGAACTGAGCGTTACAATTTTTACCGCTTTAAAATATATTAAAGGTCAAGTAAAATTAGCAAAATATAATACATTTTAATAAATAGTAACCCTTATTAAAACGATATTTCACAGGCAAGATTTTTTCAGAACTAATTAAAATTTTACAATTATATTTCTATATGTAAACCTTTAACATTGTTTAATAATATTTCTTCTTAACTTACCAGAGATTTTCATTGTTAAGCATCTTGACTGATGAAGGCTAAGAATAGTTAAATTAGTGTTATGTTTAATATATTTTTACTGTTAAAATATATTGAAACAAGTAAAATTGGAAAAGTATAATAATCTTTAATAAAGAATAACCCTTATCAAATCGACACTTCACAATCAAGATTATTACAGAACTGTTTGAAATTTATATTTACCAGTTTTAGTATGGACACAATTAAATACCTATATCTAAACCTTTAACACTGTTTTATAATATTTTCTATTCTGATCTCTCGAATTCCTTCCTAACTCATCAGTGATTTTAATTTGCACACATCTAGACTGATGAAGGCTAAGAATATTGAAATGAGTGATATGTTTAATATATATTAAAAAACAAGTACAATTAGCAAAGTATAATAATTTTTAATGAAGAATAACCCTTGTTAAATCGACACTACACAACCAGGATTTTTGGATTAAGTTGTTTTATTATGGACACGATGAAATATCTATAGGTAAACCTTTAACACTGTTTTATAATATTTTTAATATTATTTTCTTTCAAACTTCCAGACTGATGAACGCTAAGAATACTTAAATAAGTGTTATGTTTAATATATATTACCACAATTAAAATTAGCAAATTATAATCATTTTTAATGAATAATAACCTTTGTTAAATCGACACTTCACAACCATGATTTTTTCAGAACTATTTGAATTTTTGATTTAGTAATTTTATTATGGACACAATTAAATGTCTAACCTTTAACATTGTTATATTAATATTTTTTAATCCATTTTTCCTCTAATTCCTTTTTAACTTACCAGTGATTTTATTTTTTTAACATCTGGCCTGATTAAGGCTAAGAATATTTAAATAAATGTTAATGTATTAATAGTGACTTTATAGTAAATCGTATTGGTAAAATTATATACTTGGAGCAATGCATCAGTATGCATAAAAATCAGCGTTCAATAAGAAATTGTATTGAATGACTTTCGGAGCGATATTTATATCTTATTATTTTATGATATTTTTTAATTGATATTCATATATCTGTTTTTAAAGGATATATAAAGTGTTTCTTCAAGATCTTCAACTTAACAATCATCATAAATTTTAAAATTCTAGGCTGATGAAGGTTGGGAGTTTTTTAAAAGGTATTATATGCATATATCTTATTGTTTTATGATATTTTTAATTGATATTCATATATGAGGGGCTGAGTAACATAGTGGTGTAAGTCAGGATAAACCTAATCGGAGGAAATTAACTTTTGGAGTTACGGCTAATAAAAAACTCAGTTATGTTCGTATCGTGTTTCAGACAGTTATGGATGATTGATTAAAAATGGTATAAATTTTATTTAATATATCTAGCGGGTGAACACAATAAACGATAAAAAAAAATTATAGTAAAACAAAATGAAAAAACGAAATATTTATTATGTAAGGTAAATACAAGACTACTCATCAACATCCTCCTCGCCGTCAGTCAGGGGACCAGAATCCAGAAGATTCTCAGACGTTCTTATGTCCTTAAAAAAATTGTGATGGATGGGGGGAATATATTTCAGGAGAGACAGCATATCCCTTTCCTTTAAGTAGTTCATACTCCGCGGACCAGAATACATCGGCGCCTGCTCAACATTTTTCAGGCGTCTGGGTCGTCCTTTAGCAGGCCTAATGTCGATTTCATTAAAAGGAATATCCTCATTTAACGTTTCTTTATAGAAAATGGTAAATGATTTTTCTTTTTCATACCTCAGCCATTGTGTCGACAACCAGTTTATAGCTGCACCACTTGGATTCTTTTTTCGTTTGATTATAGCTTTTTCTAGTGAGTTGGTTAAGAAAATCCTTCTGCTGCATTTGGACTAACATAAACTTCTTGCTTCTGCGTGCAGTTTTTATAATGCGGTACCAGTCATCTGGAACAAAAATAGTCTTCCCTCTACTCCCCTTTTCCACCAACCCAAAATCGCTGTCATTGGGTAGGTAGGAATGTCCAGATACCATAAATTTGTGATCTATGGTATCAATGGAACCTGACTCTTGTGCTATTTTCATTAAAGTTAACGCAAGCTTAATATTTCTATTTTGACCGGTGCAAGCGTCGCTGTAGATTATGACTTGTTTTTATTCACAACTCTTAGGTGTTTTTTTTATGGGATCCTCGTGATACCGTGGTCTCGTCCCAAACGTACATATACCCAATATTGTTGGCAACATCGTGTACCCCAAAGTTATAGCAGTACATGTTGCGCTTATAGTATGGCTCAGAGACAGATAATTTTGGAAATGGTAACGCCTTTTGTAGGTCGATGGTGATGGTGTATAATTCGTCTCCTCCGTCTTTCTTAAGTGTACATTATGTTCGATATCAAGTTCATTTTTCCTTGTTTCATTATCCTCCACATCTATTAACGCTTTGTATTTATCACAACTTTTACATGTATCCTGCCTTGGTACATGAAAATGTAAATTAAATTGGAAGTTAAAAATATTTCTGTAAAAATATTCTTTGACAGGTTCGTAGTGGTTTGATGTGCACCATTCTTCATAAAGTCTAAACATCTTCCTCAAATTCAAATCGGGGCTGAGATATTTCCTATCCGGGTTGTCATGTCGGGAATAGTGGCTCTGATATGCTGAGAATTGTCTGATATGTTCCAGAAATTTTGGCTTTATGTTTTCCTTGGAGCTCCTGACCCGGATACTTGTTTTCCTTATGTTTCCTAATGGCTCTTCAGAAACTTGAAATGTTTGTAAAAAAATTTCTTGCACACTCTAACCCTGGTATTCGCCTTTGGTAAATAATATTTGTTTGAAGTTTGTTCATTGCCTCTGCTGCCATCACCAGGACGCCTTTCCTTAACTTCCATTTGGTGAATCAAACCACACAGATATGCATTTTGCCTTGAAAAATCGGCCATTGCATAAAAAGTTTCGAACATAGATTTTCTTTCATCTTCTGTGACAGATTCACTACATTTGCTTGCACAGCCGGAGTCAGGATTTGTTTTCTACCAAAACACCCTTCACATTTATGTAGGCCTTACCAGTGTTACGAAGTTGTTTTGCAGTTTCTCTTTTAGATGGGTTTCTTTTGCGTTTTCGAGATTTTTTCGTTACACCCTGAGCTTCCACTGGAGGCGAGTTTTCTCTCACAGCTGCTGCAACAGGATAATCTGCAATGAAGTCATCTGCAACAAAAAAAACGCTAATGTTCTAACTGGCATGTACCAAAGAAAAAAAATTTTAAACTCTATTTTACATATAGCATAAAAACAATATTCAGATAAAATTTCAAAATGTTGTACTAGTACATAAAAAATAAATAAAAAGCATACGCGAAAAGTAATATATTTTTTGACTCAGAAATATATATAAAAAATTAAAAAGAAAGAGACAAGAATGAATACTATTGACTTACCTGATGCCTCAGAAGATGTTTTTTAATCCGGATCCTTGATACTATCATCGCAATTCTCACTCCACTCACTACTACTAAATTCCCTACATTTACTTGTCGAGGCCATGACATTTATACACAAAATTAAAATATTATCTTAGTAATTTTGTAATAAGTACCAAAATAGATCCTCATAACCTTACAACCTTGTTTGGAATAAACTTTATAAACATAATGGTGTAACTCTGACTTACACCATTATGATTCAGCATGTTTAGCTCTAATCGTTTCTACCACAAAACTGATAACGCCATCTTGTGACATATGGTTGAAATATGACTTACTTCGCTATATTCCTATGTGCAGTTTGTAATTTTAAAGCTAACATAATTTTGTATTTCTTCCGACTTACACCACTATGTTACTCAACCCCTCATATCTGTTTTTAAAGGAAATATAAAGTGTTTCATCAAGATCTTCAACATCAATCATCATAAATTTTAAACTTGTAGACTGATAAAGGTTGGAAGTTTTTAAGGTATTATATGCATATATGTTAATATTTTATGATATTTTTTAATTGATATTCATGTTTTTAAAGGAAAATATAGGATTTCTTTAGATCTTCAGCTTAACAATTATTGTAAATTTTAAACTTTTAGACTGATGAAGGTTGAGAGTTTTTTAAAGGGTATCATATGCATTCATTTTTATGAAATCATTTTAGAATAAATATTGCTGATAAAAATATGCACTTAATATAAGACGTTGGCATATGCGGACGTTTTAAAACGTATTTATTGAGAAATTTAAATAGAGTGAATATATCAATATCTGTGTCATATATCAACTGTAATCATACTTTGATGATATTCTTTAATTTATGTCTGATTTATAATTTTATAAAGAGAAAGGTAAAATATTTTCTCAATAATTTCTTTAACCAAACATTAATTATTAGTTTTAAAGATATAGACTAATGATGGTTGAGAGTTTTAAAGAAAAATAAAATTTAGTTGTAATGACTTTACAGAAATAAGGGTATACTTAAAATAACACATTAGCATTAGCATATATGGATTGTTTAAGAGACCGCATCTAAAAATAAATTGTATTACATTACTTTGTATCGACATATATATGTTTTAGGTATTTGAAATTTGATATATCTCAATATCAAAGCAAACAGTTATATATTTTCTTCAAGTAATATTTTAAACATCTAGACTGATGAAGGTTGAACTTTTTGGACGAATGTTAGATTATATCGGCACATTTTGTTACAATGATCTCAAAATAAATAATATTGGAACAATTATATATTTAATACAACACATTAGCATATATGGAATATTTGAAAGTGCTGCTTCCAAACAAATGACTTCTATAAAAATGTATTTTAAAGCATACATATCTCATTTACTTTTAAATCCCTGTACGCGGTCAAAACTTGGGCAGAAATGATGCTTTATGACATCCTCTATTCAGTGTAACACAATTATTTGCCAAAATCATTTACTGTCATGGAAAGCACATTTAATTTAACGGTTTACTAAAATACAACACTAATTTACTTATAAATAAGTTTTGATACCGACATTATGTAGATGACGAAACCATTTTCTTCATTTTATAGGTATAATTTATATAGATTTTTTTAGGAGGTAGAAAGCAAGACTTAGGTTGTGAAAATTCAACTATAGAACAATATCACTAGACATAATAAATTTATATTGTAGCGTATGAATATTTTGTAAATTATAACTAGACGCTGTAAAATTAACTTAACGAGCCATGCATATGACTTAAAGTTTAATTTTTTTAATAGTCTCAAGGGTGTTTCAATTGATACATTTCTAATACAGATGTTTCTATGAGAATAGGGACTATTGTTGAAGTAATCTTTGCTTTTTCGATTTAGTAGTGTATTTTGACAGCAGAACCGTTGATCTACTAATGAATAGATCTAAGGTTTAAATCTACATCTCTATTGAAAACAGGTAACGCTGTATCATTAAAATTAACACCTTATAATTTTTTTATATTTATTTGATTTTGATCGAGATATTAGTTAGTAGATTAAAAATTTAACAATCATTTCGGTAATTAATAAAGTTTCTACTTGATCAAAAGCATTTTTGGAAGCTCAAGATCATCACGCACATAATCAGTTTGTAATTCTTAAATTTCTACTACTATAAAATTTTGAAAGCATATGCTTGACTCGTAATTATAGGATGATTCAATATATTTTCATACTTTCTATATCTTTGTTATATAAAGCATATAAAATAGTTTTTCCAATTAGAACAAATAGGCTTTTCACAATTTGCTGTACATATTTGGAATATTATTATAAAAGATACAACGTATTTAAGTTAATGAGCTTAATATTAAAATAATAACAAGGTATCAAAATGTAATGAACCATCCGAACCTTATCTATTAGAGCTGTTGCATCAAGAACAATCATGCATCTATGATATTTTTGTGCAACGAACAAACCTTCTTCCTACAATCATGTTAGCATAAGGTATGGATATAGAAGCTAACATATAAATATTTCGCATTTACATATCATTTCATTATTTAAATATTATGTAGAATCTTTTCATTTGATTGTTAAATATAGTCAATGTTGCTAAGCTATTGATCTGATCTTTAGGTGAAAATTTTAATGGAAAACAACTTTTCTCATACTAAACAACAGTGACTATCTTCAGGCATTCAGACTGACGAAGGTTGAGAGTTTGTAAATACATGTTAATTGTATTAGTGCATCTTGTTCTTGCAATGATTTCAAAACGAGTAACGTTGCAAAATGTTGAACCAAATTTATTTTACGATTTTTTAAATTGATACTAAAACATTTGTCTAAATGTCAAAGGAACAAACTTAATTTCAACTTAACAATAATCTTTATATTTAAACGTCTAGGTTGATGAAGGGTAAGAGTTCTTTAACCGCGCCATATATATTATATGAACATCAAATTTTATTGTATGATATTCAATTGATATTATTGTAAGTATTTAAATCACAAGAAAAAATAAAATTATATACCTTTAGTTTTAATCACCCAGACTAATGAGGGGCAATTATTTTTTAATCGCGAGTTTATGTTATGTGTATTTATTTTATAATATTTTTTGATTTGATATTAATATATTTATCTAAACGGCAAGGAAAAAGTAATATATTGCTCCTAATAATTTTAATAACATATTATTTTTAAACTTGCAAATTGATAAAGAGTGGGAGTTTCTAACCACAAGTTAACTTAAAATTTTTTATTGTTTAAGTTTCAATTAATATTCATGTATCTGACTTTGTATTGAAACAAATAGATTTGTGAAACTTTCAACATCCTCCACGTGGGTGATTTCACTTTCAGTCAAAAATAGTATTTAAAAATTGAATTGTGGTTGCAACCAAAATTGCACGTTCTGTATCTTTCTGCTCATTCTCACCTTCTTGTTCAGAAGGAGATAGAAACTTTTATAGCTTATTCCATTGGTTCAACGAGAGTACACTTATTATCATTCACTGGCATGCAAGGAAAGGGATAAAGACTTACTCGTTGAAATTCACTGTTACTCTTTGTGTTTTTCTGTACATTGATGCTCCCTAAAACTATATTTTTATTCATCGATCCTGATAGCGCGATAGTAATGATGTTAGATACTAATAAAATATACATAGTTACATTCATGTGTTTCATTCCATTTTATTAGGTGGAAAAGTGTAAAATGCACCCATGAAGGTGAAACATCTGATATTAAAACTTGTATTGATTTTATATATCAAATCGCATGCCATTCATAAGTACAGAATTCCAAATATTTGAAACATGTTGAGTTGGAATTTGTATATAGAGTAGAGTAAAAATTAATGCGTGTTCAACCGCCATTAGATGGTGTTTCGTTGGGTTAATATTGTCAATATGTGCTGTCATTTTAAATATATTTAAGGTGAATTTTCCCTTGTCAATCGTGTGTGTCGCAACATGCTTTTTATGAGCTACATTTTTATATGCCCTTGCGAGCGGTTTCAAGGATGGGATAAAAATGTGATAATTTGGAGGCTTTGCCTTCGCGTTTTTAAAGAAGGTGTGATTCTAGAGATGTACTCGAAAAGAAAAGGCATATGATTTCATACCAATACCTGATATTTGCACAGCATTACTGGGGTATATAAGATCCATTCGTATGTATAAGAATTGTGAAGTTTGAAACGGCATTACGAATATAAAACATGTACACAATTATAGTTTATCTATCAATGAAAGAATAGAGTATTATATCGTGTACAAAATCAATATAAGTATGATATTTTGTGGCATTACATAATATACAAAATCAATATGAATACATGACCGTACAATAAAATATTGTTGTAAATGATATGGTCTATAAAGTCACTGAAAATACAATTTTTAATTCTACCATTTCTAGCCTTTTCTTCTTTATTACTTTATAAGATTTGTATCTTAAATGACTGGACTAACGAGAATTTAAGAACTTAACTTGAGTTATCGATCACTTATTCACTGGTTGAATTTAAATTCGCTAATACTAGATTTAAATGCGTTACTGTTTAACTGTGATTACTAACAAATATATTTACCCTTGAATTAGTTTATTATATTTTTTAACTTTTATTTCACTGCATTATTTAAACAGGCAAAATTTAACTGCATTTTAAATCAGGTAAAACCCCATAACTGTATTTAATATCTCATCAAGATATTTAAACCAAATATTTGGGCTATTATTATAATAAGTATTATCATTA
This sequence comes from Pissodes strobi, assembly GCA_016904865.1. NCBI lineage: Eukaryota > Metazoa > Arthropoda > Insecta > Coleoptera > Curculionidae > Pissodes > Pissodes strobi. Next base: position 7,533 of record JAEQML010063070.1, on the reverse strand, counting down.
TATCTCTACGAATAGAGGCAACTATTAAATAATGCAATACTATTGGTAAAATTTAAACCATCGCCATCTAAGTAGAACAAACACAACGGTAATAACGGCAACTGTCGGTATTATAGGAAATCAATAAATAATATAAATATTCCAGGAGGTCAAGTGTTAAATCATTACATGATTGTTCCGAGAAATCTTTTATAGATTGGCAACAGTGGATTTAGCTATAGCAAAATTCGATAATTTACTCACGTGCCGCCATCTAGTGGAGGAGCGGATGAGAGGCGAACTATTATCGATCGAAATTTTCATTAGAATAATAATCAATTCAAAGATGTCACTGTATGTCGGTGTCAAATTAAAATATAATATTATATATATGGATTATTTATGATATAAATGATATCCAGAGATGCAGAGTTGCCTACAGGAATACAAAAAACGAAAATAATTAGACATATAAATATAAATAAAGTAGACAATATTTTGCAAAGAGAATGTTTTATTTACAACTTACAATTTTAAACAATTTTTATACGACAATAACAATTTGTATTTATGAAGGAGGTAACTCTTACAATAGTAGATAAATAGTAGGTATAGTGAGCATAAAAAAATAGTAAATATATTGTAAAAAAGTGTTGGAAATAGTTATATGTTAATTACAATTTTTATAGGGGTTGTGCTTCACGCTATACAAAAATCAATGTAAATTTTTCTTTAATACGACATCTGATCCCTCATTATCATTTAAAACTCTTTAAAGCTAAATGAATTTGATTTTTAAATTTTCAAAGGTTAATTGAAATTTAAATCAGATACTAACAAAGAGGGTTAGATGCTACAATGTCCTAAATATATGTTTTTGACACTAACAACACCTACACCAGCTCCATCTCACATGCAATTTACCTGTGATTTTTATATAGCACATGGCAGATGGAGCTGGTATAGCATTTTTAAGTGCCACGAATCAATTGAGAAGCCTTTGTTACGAATATCTTCTTAATAATATCTTATTTTTTAGGGGAATTCCATGAGCATAAGATCCATTTTCGAGAGTATTGAGCCAATTAATGATACAGTTCTAAAAACAAATATTTATAAATCACAAATCGATAATATAGCGGTTCGGAACACACATCTCTAGTTGGTTAATTGATAAAATTCGCGTAGTCATGTCATAGTCACGTACAGAAATTAATACAATTATTAAATGTGATATTACAGAAAAGCAATTTCATCATGCAGAAACAATTATAAGATAAGGTTAACTGTTCCAAATTGTTGTGAACGCGATTGCTTTCATCTCTTTACACCTTTAGAAACATGCAGTGGCATCAATTTTACAGTCCACTACACCTATATAAGATATATATTTTATAAAATTAATTAAGTACTAGACCATTCGAGTTCAAGCCCATGGAACCCACTGAATATTAAATATTTACTTTTGTTTAAGGCAAGCTCACGTGCGGCTCACTTCTCCCTTTCCGGAGGGCATTGAAATAAAAGGATAATGCTTAAACGGTCAAATTATTGCAACGACACCTAGATGTAAATTACGGGATTTTAACCGGAGTTAATGGAGAAGTATTAATATACTGTCACCAATACAACATATACAGAGTTAGTAAAAAGAACCGGAACGCCTAAATATCTTCAAAATCGATAAAGTTACATTTACAAAATTCGGTACCTGAGGGTTTCAGGGCGTGCGGAATTGAACCATGATATCGGCACTGTTTCCAGATCTCCCACTTTTGTGCTACACGGAGTCATTTTGTTATCTGAAATGGAACGCCCTACTTATTTCTATTGCAATAAATTGGACGTATCAAATTTAGTAAGGCCCCAAATTTTTAAAAATTTTTCTCTTCTAATTGCTGAGATGTGACAACAACACATTTTTAGTAAAAAGAACCGGAACGCTTAAATATTTTCAAAATCGTTAAAGCTACATTTACAAAATTCGGTACCTGGGGGTTTCAGGGCGTGGGGAATTGAACCATGATATCGGCACTGTTGCCAGATCTCCCAGTTTTGTGCTACACGGAGTCATTTTGTTATCTTAAATGGAACGCCCCACTTATTTTTATTGCAATAAATTGGGCGTATCAAATTTAGTAAGGCCCCAAATTTTCAAAATTTTTTCTCTTCTAATTGCTGAGATGTGACAACAACGAATTTTTAGTAAAAAGAACCGGAACGCTTATATATCTTCAAAATCGTTAAAGCTAAATTTACAAAATTCGGTACCTGGGGGTTTCAGGTCGTGCGGAATTGAACCATGATATCGGCACTGTTGTCAGATCTACCAGTTTTGCGTTACACTGAGTCATTTTGTTATCTTAAATGAAATGCCCCACTTATTTTTATTGCAATAAATTGGGCGTATCAAATTTAGTAAGGCCCCAAATTTTCAAAATTGTTTCTCTTCTAATTGCTGAGATGTGACAACAACGCATTTTTAGTAAAAAGTACCGGAACGCTTAAATATCTTCAAAATCGCTCAAGCTGCATTTACAAAATTCGGTACCTAAGGGTTTCCGGGCATGCAAAATTGAACCATGATATCGGCACTGTTGTCAGATTTCCCAGTTTTGCGCTACACGGAGTCATTTTGTTATCTTAAATGGAACGCCCCATGAATTTTTATTGCAATAAATTGGGCGTATCCAATTTAGTAAGGCCCCAAATTTTCAAATTTTTTTCTCTTCTAATTGCTGAGATGTGACAACAACGAATTTTTAGTAAAAAGAACCGGAACGCTTAAATATTTTCAAAATCGTTAAAGCTACATTTACAAAATTCGGTACCTGGGGGTTTCAGGGCGTGCGAAATTGAACCATGATAGACAAAGACAAAGACAAAGACAAAGAAATTTATTGGTGCTACAAACAAAGTTTACACAAGTCAAAAGTGGAATCTAACAATAATAAATGTGAACCAGTAAAGAAATAAACTATGTGGAACTAAGCTCCTATAAGTATATTAAACCAGATCATAGAAATTGTTATTTAAGTACTCTTGGAAACTGTAGAAACATTTGGAAGTTAGATAATTTTTTATTCTTGTTTTGAATTCTTTTTGTGTCAATGATCTTATATGATGTGGTAACTTATTAAAAAACATAGGCCCATGAAAAGATGTACCAGTTTTCATGCGATGTATCCTATGGAAGTCAGTGTATATATTAAAGTTATTTCTAGTTGGATATGAATGTATATCTTCGTGGGTCTCATAGGTGTTGCTGAACATTTTGACATGCAGAAGGCAATGAAAAATATACATACACGGAATAGTTAAGACTCCAAGCTTAATAAATGCGTCCTTGCAGTCAGCTCTATATTCCAGACCATCCACTATTCGGATCGCCCTTCTTTGCAGAGAAAAAACACGATCCATGCCAGACGCATGGCCCCAAACCAAAATTCCATAAGAAATCATGGACTGGACGCAAGCAAAGTATACCGACAATGCAACTCTAGGGGAAACACATTGTGTAAGATTCCGAAGTGCAAATACACCTGATGCTACTTTAGAGCATAGTTGATCGATGTGGGCATGCCATAGCAGTTTAGAGTCTATTTTCATTCCCAAAAAGCTAACTGGATCATTGGGGATGTTAACATTAATTTTGCGAGTTGAAATGAATAATTGTTGATTTTTAGATTCATTCAAACAAAGCTGGTTTGCGGTAAACCAGTCTGCAATCCTTGACTGCGTCTCACCAAGATCCTCCTGCAATTGGTCAATTTCCTTTGCTCTTTTAATAACGGTCGTGTCATCCGCAAAAAGAATGAAATCGGCACTGGGGTCACTACCCACCAGGTCATTTATATATACCAAAAACAGCAACGGCCCCAGGACCGATCCCTGCGGAACACCGTATTTAACTTTACAAGACTCAGAGCTTATACCATTACTCTCAACTATTTGTAATCTTTGAGAAAGGTAAGATTTCAATAATTTAATACTAGAAGGAGAGAACTTGTAGTATTTCAGTTTCATTGCAAGTAGATCAAATGAGACGCAGTCAAAAGCCTTGCTTAGATCGCAAAAGGCAGCCCCAGTTATACAACCATCTTTTAAGCCATCATTTACCAAATCAACAAACTCATTTACGGCCATGGTAGTGGATTTGTCGCTTCTAAAACCAAATTGCCTACTGTTAAAAAGCTTATTATCTTCAAAAAATAGGGTTATTTGACTCTTAAGAACTTTTTCAAAAATCTTTGATAGGATTGGTACAATAGATATTGGCCGGTAATTTGAAATATCATTTTTACAACCTTTTTTAAAAATAGGTATAACCTTAGATACTTTCAAAACTGTGGGAAAAATAGATTCTTTTATACATAAATTTAACAGTTTAACCAATGGACAAATTATAATATTGGTAATGGATTTAATTATTTGCACATTAAGCCCATAGAAATCGCGACACTTTTTATTTTTTAAAGATTCAATAATATCACGCACTTCAATTATTGTAACCTCTGTGAACATAAAACCCTGATTAGGCAGATTCAGCTGAGTAGCAAAGTTTTCAACAAAGTTTTCAGAGCAAGTCTGAGAAGGTGGTAATTTATTTATGATTTCAGAAGCCGCATTTGTAAAAAATATATTAAAGTCATTAGAAGAAAAAAAGCTCTCAGTTTTTTGTTTCTTTTTTAAGATGTTACTATTTGATTTAACGACATTCCAAGTGGCTTTGGGGTTAAAGTTTTGATTTATAAGATAAGTATTATGTGCCTCTCGTTTTGCCGTCTTTAAATCTTCTTGATATTTTCGTTTTAGTTTAGTTTTAAGATTTAATAGATTAGGACAGCTTCTTTGTTTGGCTAAGTCAGCAACGAAACTGACTAGCTCCCTTTCCTCTTTCAACTCATTGCTAAACCATTTAATATTCAAATCATTCCCATTGATAACTCTTTTAGCCTCTATTTCGGGAAAAGCAAGCTCCAAATTGCTGTGCAAAAACGATACAAACATATTAAACTTATCTTCCGTTGCCATAGAATCCGAGTATATAAAGTCCCAGTTTATCAAATCTACCAAGTTATAGAAATCAAACATACCTTTGTTGGTGTATGGCCTATATTTATTTTTTTCTAAGCTAGGCTTGTGGTTAACTATATACTCAAATTCAGCAATTACAGCCAAATGGTCAGAAATCACTAAGTCCCTGGTGTAAGCCACTGCGTCTGGTATGTTTAAAAATATGTTATCAAGACAGGAGCTTTGCCTAGTAGGCGTAAAAATCATTTTGGAGAGACCATAGGTTTTTACAAGGTCTGTAAGAAATTGAGTGTTATTATTTTCGGGTATCAGAAAATTTACATTGAAATCTCCAGTAATTATTAAGAAATATTTAGAATTTGATAATATCTGCAAAGCACTCTCCAAAATTTGAACAAACATATGAAAATTTCCTAAAGGTGATCGATAGCAAGTTAGAACGATAAGCTTTAGATCATGACTTTGTATAGCACACAATTCGCAATGTGTTTCAGAGGATAACACATTTATATCATTTCGCTGTTCAAATTTGAAAGGTATATTATTTTTCAGCAAAATAGCAACACCCCCGTGTATATGTATTTTCCTACAAAAGAAAGTGAGGATTTCATATTTTGATAATTTGATAGTATTTATTTCTTCTTGTCTCAACCAGTGTTCAGAGATACAAATCAAATGATAGTCAGATGGCAAAGAATCAATTTCTAGGAGCTTATTTCTCATACACTGAATGTTTATATGCATAACAGAAAATATGTCTAGATTCTCATTTGTTTGGGATTTCAGTTGGGTTATCTGGTGGCAAAAAAATCACCTGCCGTATCCATGAAAGTTCTATGTTTGGAAAAGTCAAATCTTTTAACACCTACGAATCGGGGCCAAAAACTAGGATCATACATTTCGTCTTTTTTATCGAAAGGCGCAGTTAACACAAAACACTTTAATTTATTAGTATCTGAAGGTAATTCCTTTACTTGTACTAATAAGTTTTCAAAACCAGCCTTCATTTTAACATAATCAAAAATTACCTTCTCAGTGCAATCCCTTTTAACTCTATATATATAAAGCCATACTTTCCTTTCTCCCCCGGTAAAAGTACTGTTACTGGTTGGTTGCGCATTACCAAGCCTTTTTTTAAACCTTCGTCTGGGCACAGTGAAGTCATTGTCCGCTGATCTGTAGCCAGTATTTCGATGTTTACCAGTTTCTTCCCCGTTTGTAAACTCTTGCGATTGTGAATCGGTATCGGGCATGCTTTCAAGTTTCCTATCAGGACCAGCTGATCCTGACGCTGATAGCTGACGGCTCCACCGGCTCGTTTGGAGACCATCACCCTGGCCAGGAGCACGGGGAACGATAGTCGGCATTTCAGATGTAGTTTTGAATAACTCCGCGTAAGTCGTTTGTTTATCCGAGATAACCTCGGTGCTCGCCGAGATGTTTTCTGCGATATCTTCATTATGCTTAAACGTGAGTGTATTTTCTCGCTGCGTTCGATGACCTTGGACTTGACCATTATTTGTGTTTATTCGCATTTCTAACAGATACATTTTTTCATTAATTAGACTATTGTTCTGTTTTAGTAGGTTATTTTTGTCGCTCATTTCTTCCAACAGTTTTTTTAAGTATTCGATTTCTATAATCATCTTTGATTTTTCCATTTCCAGTAGATCCACTTTGTTATTGTTTATATTTACATTTACATTCATGTCTGAGTCAGACGCCATCATGCTGTCACGGGTGCAGCACTCGATTTTTGTTTCGTCTATTTGTTTCTTGACTTGGCACTGTTGCCAGATCTCCCAGTTTTGTGCTACACGGAGTCATTTTGTTATCTTAAATGGAACGCCCCACTTATTTTTATTGCAATAAATTGGGCGTATCCAATTTAGCAAGGCCCTAAATTTTCAAAATTTTTTCTCTTCTAATTGCTGAGATGTGACAACAACGCATTTTTAGTAAAAAGAACCGGAACGCTTAAATATCTTCAAAATCGTTAAAGCTACATTTACAAAATTCGGTACCTGGGGGTTTCAGGGCGTGGGGAATTGAACCATGATATCGGCAATGTTGCCAGATCTCCCAGTTTTGTGCTACACGGAGTCATTTTGTTATCTTAAATGGAACGCCCCACTTATTTTTATTGCAATAAATTGGGCGTATCAAATTTAGTAAGGCCCCAAATTTTCAAAATTTTTTCTCTTCTAATTGCTGAGATGTGACAACAACACATTTTTAGTAAAAAGAACCAGAACGCTTAAATATCTTCAAAATCGTTAAAGCTATATTAACAAAATTCGGTACCTGGGGGTTTCAGGGCATGCGGAATTGAACCATGATATCGGCACTCTTGCCAGATCTCCCAGTTTTGTGCTACACGGAGTCATTTTGTTATGTTAAATGGAACGCCCCACTTATTTTTATTGCAATAAATTGAGCGTATCCAATTTAGTAAGGCCCCAAATTTTCAAATTTTTTTCTCTTCTAATTGCTGAGATGTGACAACAACGAATTTTT
>JAEQML010063069.1:0-23559 GCA_016904865.1 Pissodes strobi | reverse complement strand
TGAAGAAGAAAAATCGTGGCTTTAGCGGACATTATATACCAAATGCGACACGTTTCGATCTGTATGGATCTCGTCAGGTCGATGCCGCCGTATGACAGAGATGATGGAAATATTCTTTCGAAATAATTCGGTACAGCAAACTCGTGCGATTTTATAGGCCAAAAATTCGAACTCCGGGCCTCCAAATACCCCTCTTTAGAGTACCCACATCAAAATGTATTTTTTTCGAAAATTATTTTTGAATTTTTTTTTCGCTTTCATTACAGAAACGGTAAATATATATTTTTTTAAATCACACACAAGGTGTTAAAAATAGAAATTTCCCCAAAAAATCCCATATTTTCGAAATATTTCAGTACAGCAAACTCGTGCGATTTTTTAGACGAAAAATTCGAACTCCGCGCCCCCAAATACCCTTGTCTAAAGTACCCACTTCAAAATTATTTTTTTTTAGAAAAATATTTTTCCAAATGTTTTCCCTGTTTTTATTACCGAAACGATTAGAAGGATCCACTTACATATCACCAACGTACAAATAAAATTTCCAAAATCATATACAGGGTGGTAAAGCAATACATTTAAAAAAAAAATCAACTCTTTTCGAAATATTTCGGTACAGAACGCGCATATCCTCTTTTCGATTCAAAAAACACACACAACCCCCCCCCCCCCCCCCCCATAATATTCGAAATAAAAAAGATCATCCCCCCTAAGATATTCCCTATTTCGTGCCGAAATCTATGAACGTTTCCGAAAAAATTTTTGAAAAAAAAAAATCGGTTTTATTAGGGAAACAATTGAAGGGGTCCATTTACATGTTATTAACATAAAAATAAAAATTTCAAAAGCATATACAGGGTGGTAAAAAAATAATTTAAAAAAAATCCCCGAATATTCGAAAAAAACGGCAATATATATATTTTTTAAGTTCGACGAATCACGGGCTAAAGGCCGTCGAAATACACATGTTTGGTGGTATGTATTTTGTTCATATCACTCGTAGTTACGGAACTACAACCGTTCTCGAATTTAAACGGCCGATTTCTCGAAAACTAAGAATATTGTTTTTTTTGGTAAAGAACCTTTTTTTCGGCCTTGCGGTTCTCTACCTACATGCCGAATTTCAAATCGATCGGAAAAAAAGGCCGATAGGCTCCAGGTAGGTTCCGGTTCCTATGGGACAAAATGAGGGTTAGGTCGATATAAAAATACGGCTTTTTCCGTTTGCAGAAATTCTTCTTTTTTTACCGAAACCTACCCGTTAAAAAACGTGTTTCGCGATTTCCCCCATTTCTCGATAAAAATTCGGGAAACGGGGGGCGTGGGGAATGGGGGGTACCCACTAACCGGCCAACCCCGACTCCGCCGCGGGGCTTGGTCTCTCCGAGCTCTCGTTTAGCTAGAAATCGCGAAAAAACACACGATTTCCACATAGCCCACCAAAACCCCCCTTCTGGAATCTGGAAATGTTGAGAGGGTGGCCTTGAAAAAGGCCGCGGCACTTAGGCCCCATTGGACCTCCTGTGCGTCCACTCCAGGTCAATCAATCCATCTAGGCCATCGTCCAGCCTAGTGTTGTAAAAAACGCGGCGATGTTGCCCGAGGAGGCTGTTCTAAGAAAAGCCATGGTTGGCCATCGTTCTCCCAAAATGGATTCCCTTAGTTCCGAAACAGCGTCGCAATCGCAGAGCAGATGCTCTACTGTTTCGTCCTCCTGTTCACAGCCTCTGCATATAGGTGTCTCGCATAATCTCATTGTGTGGAGATGTTTCCTTAGCTGGCAGTGCAGTCAGAATCCCCACCATGAGTCGTAGGGTCTTCCTTGACATATCCAGGTATGCTTTTGCTGCAGACTCATTAGGGTAGCTTAAAAACTCCCTGGCCAGTCGACAGTTAGTTGTTTCGTCCCATCTTGCCCTAAAGTCATCATGGGTGATCTTTTTTATCATATGTATCGTCGTCGCGACAGGTAGGTTTGAAGGGCCGGCTCCGATAATGTTTGAACCGGCTGCCTTTCTAGCCAATTTGTCCGCTGATTTGTTACCTTCGCACTGTGCATGTCCTTTAACCCAGCACACAGAAATCCTGTTTTTGCGGGCAGCATCCTCCAGTGAATTATGGCATTCTAGTACTGATCTGGCTGTAAGTTTACAACTTTTCAAGGCCAGTAGTGCTTGTCTACTATCCGTGTATATTTTAATAGTCTTGTTCTCAGTATTCCTGCGAACAATCTCTTTTGCGGCTATGGATATTGCAGCAAGTTCAGACTGAACTATGCTTGCGTGTCCCTCCATAGGCCATTTAAGTTCAATTCGCAAGCTTTAGCAATGCAGTCAGAGCCACCTCCCTCAGATAAACATCTAGGGAAGGCAGGCACAACATTACTTTCATGGCTCTGGTTGGGGTTGTTCTCATAGCTCCCGTTACAGTTAGGCAGGCCGTTCTCTGTACCTGACTGAGCTTGAGCATTGCCGTTTTTTGTTGACTCTTGGGCCACCAAACTACGGCTCCATAGGCAATCATAGGCCTTATGATGGCAGTATAGATCCACATTACGACCCTGGGTTTTACCACACGGTCCTGCGGCACTGTTCATAAGAGATGTATGCCTTCTTTAGTCCTCGTTCTAAGTGAAGATTCCAGGTTAATTTAGCAGCGAAGGTGACCCCAAGGTATTTTACCTCAGATGCAAAATTTGGTTGTGTGATAGGAGGGTCGGAGGTAGCAGTGGCTCCATCCTCCTTTTTCTGGTGAAGAGTACCATCTCCGTCTTCCTGGGGTTTACACACAGGGAGTGCTCCCTGCACCACTTTTCGACTAAGCGAAGGCCACTCTGCATTTGATTGCACAGAACTCCTTCAAACTTTCCGTTGAGCAGTATCGTAAGATCGTCTGCATATGCATTGGTGTAGAATCCATCTGAGTTGAGGAGATGCAAGAGGCTGTCGAGAACAAAGTTCCATAGCAGTGGCGACAGAACGCCTTCCTGCGTGCAGCCTCTGGCAATGATGCCTCTCACTACAGTATCTTCCACCTTTATTTGCACGCGCCTCTTCGAGAGCATGTTAAAAATCCAGCTACTGACATCAGGAGGGACGCCCCTGTTTGTTAAGGCAGCATTGATTTCTCCAAAGGTGGTTTTATCAAACGCACCTTCAATATCAATAAATACACCTAAGGTGGACTCATTATAGTCCAGCGATCTCTCTATCCGGCTCACTGCTGAATGCAGGGCCGTGTCGGTCGATCTTCCCGTAGTGTACGCATGTTGGTTGGGATGCAGCGGTCGGTTGACCAGTACGCAGTCCCTCAAATATTGCTCACACAGCCTCTCCAGAGTTTTTAGCACAAAGGATGTCAGGCTGATTGGTCGATAGACTTTGGGGACAGTGTAATCCATCCTTCCTGCTTTTGGTATGAACACCACTCTTACTTCTCTCCATGTCTTCGGGATGTAGCGCAGCGCTAGGCGTGCCCAGAACACCTTTACCAAGTGCGGCAGTAACTCGTCCAAGCCCCACTGTAGTAGAGCGATTTGAAGGGTGAGAAGCTTAGTACTGCCCATCGTATTTTGTCTTCACTAACTATTTGGTTGGCACTTTGCCAGTCCAGATCAGTAAGTTGAAGGTTTGTCTCGTCTGGCCAGTTCCTGTCGTCTGTTACCGACGAACCAAGGAAATGGGTCTGCATAAGCAGTTCAAGACTCTCTTGTAGGTTAGCGGTCTTAGTGCCGTCCTCCCTTGTTAGTAGACCTAGGTCGCGATCTTTGTCTTTTGCGAGGACCTTGTAGAGCCGTGCAGTCTGCGAGTGATCTTCGATCTCCTCACAGTAGACCCTCCAGGCGTCCCTCTGTTTTTTCCTTACTAGTTTTTTAAACTCCCGCAGATTGTCCCCCTTAAAATCAAGCCCCGGCATCCCCGATTTAATTCCAGGTAGCCCCCACGTAGTGCATCTACCATGAAAATATAGACCCTGCAGGTCATGTCCTTATACCGGAATCTACCCGTTAAAACCGCGCGGACGCCTATTCGCCGGATAGGTCATTATTGACTCCTTAATTAGTCTGTTGTAAGGGGCGGCCAAATCCTGCTCGCCTCGGGCGGCCTAAAGCCTGGAGACGGGGCTGTGCCAGTTTATTAAAATTTAAAAGCGCCAAACATCTTTCCCAAAAAGCGCCACCTGGAGATAACAAATTAACATATTAGAACAAATAAAAACAAGGAACACAACCATTTTGACAATATTTCAGTATATATTTTTGCAATAATTTCACATAACGCGCAACTCCAGAGGATTGGCAGAAACCAGTCAGTGGGTTCGATAAAAAATATTTTAATTACAAAGGTAAATTACAAATTAGAATGTGAAGCGTTTTTTGATTTTATTGCTAATACAAAACAAATAAAAAATATTACACAAGTAGTATAGTTGTATAATAGTAGTATATTATTAACCAAATTGAACAAAATCAGGTTTTGTTTTTTAGAACAGTTTCTTTTTTTAGTTTTGTTCTTAGAACTATTTTGTTGTGAATTATTTGTATAATATGTATCTTTTCCTTTTTTTTCTGATGCTGTTTAGCTATTTTATTTTATTTCATGTTTTTTAATATGCGTAGTTTTCAAAATCAATTCAAATCTATCAGAAAATAATATAAAATCAAATAAAAATGTTAAATATTCTATTAAAGTAGAATTTACTTATAACACTAAGGACTATTGACTAACGGTCTTCTTTTAAGCCGACTGATGAGCATTATAAGATCCTTTACACAAATAGTGCACTATATAAAAATCGGCCTTTCCCATTGGTCGATCCGCATGGCCCTCCGCTCGCTTCGCTCGCTACGGGCGCGCAAGAAAAGGAAACTAACCAGATGCTAACCCAATCTAACTCAAGACATACCCAAAATCAAGAAAAAAAGCTGTTTAGAAACATACTCTTTAAAAAAAATAAAAAAAGCAACGGGGTACGAACCCGCGTTTTCCAGGTGAGACCGAACAATCTAAACCTCTACACCACTAGAGCTCTAGATAGAAATCGATTGCATCACGCAGACATATCGTAATACGAGATGGATCGACCAATAGGAGAGGTCGATTTTTACATAGTGCACTATTTGTGTAAAGGATCTTTAAATACCACTGATGGGCAGGATAACAGTCATTTCTATGGTAACGGGTGGAAGTTTTTAGTAAATTCCTCCAGTCTTTTGTAAATTATTTCTATAATATCTGACTTTTTTTTCTAATGTTATTTAGCTTTTTTATTTTATTTCGTGTTTTTGTACCAAAAAGTTGATTTATTTATATATATATATTTTAGAGTGTGCACTGTTGTATATTTTTTGTTTCGAGAAAAACGTTCTTCTTTGAACATCTCTTTTTTAATCAAAAAAATTGATAGTCTCTGTTAGTACTGGAGACACTGATGTGTAAACATATCCTGTATCGACATCATCGACATGAAAATCTAATGCCACCTTGGGCCGCGTGAGGCCTGAATATAGGCAACCACTTATTTGGAATTGGTTGCCTATATTCTGGCGTTATAACGAACACGTTTTAAAAAGAAGCGCTGGAGTACTGCGCATGGTTATGATGTCACATCCGCTTTCACACTTATATCCATAGATAAAAGAATATATATTTTTAAAAAACTTATATCCATTTTCCGCGCCGCGTAAGATGTTTACATATCAAAAGTGGTAAATTTTTATTTATTTTTCCATTTGCCCCGATTTATTGATACATTGGATATATATTTCAATGTAATAAGCTTAAAGTCTTTCCATTTATCAAATTTAATCTTAATGGTATAAAATAAGCATATTCGATATATCGGGTAGTATATATCGATATTTTTGTTTCGATACGTCATATGGTCGATTCATCAATAGGAGCTCAGCTCCGGAATCGGACCTTTCCAATGGATGCGTCGCTCTCATAAAAAATGTATGATAGGTTGCTTGATACGGGGTGCATTTAGTCACGCTGGCTGCGAAAGTACATCCACCCCACAGTTTTGTTATGTCTTCGTTAAACCAATAGGAATGCACGAAAGTGAGAGTTAATAGGTGGAGCTAGATGCAATTTATAAAATATGAAAAATTGAAAAACAAAGCTAGTAACTTTTTCTTCTAGATTAGAATTGATTTCGGACATACCTTGGGTAAGTTTTAGTTGGTTGCGCCCCCGAAGCGAGCGGAGGGCCATGCGATTTCCCTCTCTTATCCAGCTCCGCCCATTAATTGTCACTTTTGTGCATTCCTATTAGTTTAATTAAGATCCATAACGAAACTATGGGGTGGATATACTTTCGCACTCTGGCTGGCCATACCAATAATTATAAGGAGAGGTTAAATATGGCGCAAATGTTAAATTCTAACCTCAATCGTTTGCGTTGGTAAAAAATGATTGTACGCACGGCTCTCCGCTCGCTTCGCTCTCCCCGGGGGCGCAACCAACAAAAACTAACCCAAATTAACCCAAGGCATGACCAAAATTAGGAACAAAACAGTTGCATTTTAACATTTGCGCTATATTTAGCCGCTACTGTAAACTGTAACTATATAGCTTGCCATACAGTTACAGATATGCGATACTGTGAAATTATTGATATTCACCTATTAAAACGTAAGGATCGATACGTCAACATATAGATTATTAAGTATCGATACATCCGCAGTTAAATTCGGGCGTCCTAGCCAGAAAAAAATCCCCATTCACGCCCACTCAGGCCGGAGGGGGGGGGGGGGGGGTTTGGCTGCTCCCGTGGGATCATTTTTGTCTGTACCTGTAAAAATTCAAAAGATGTTTGCTCGTGGTCGTGACATGGTTTAGAAGCAGACAAGGTCACGGACGCCCCCTGACTGAGCTGGCAAATTGCGCATGTGCAGCAGAAGCCATTGTTTTTTGTCCTTAAGATAAAAGTTCATCATTAGAAAGAGAAAGAACATCTAGAAAGAGTTTGGGAAATTGCGCATGTGCAAAGGAAGGATTAAAACACCCAAGAAAGAAAGAGCATTGAAAAGTATGTAATCAGTCACTTGAGCATGGCTAAGGACTAATCGTGACTGCAACAATATATTTAACACTAATAGTGTTATTTAAGTTTCTTATCAAAATAGTACTAGCGTCTTGTGCACCACGTGACAATCTGCAATTCTATCGGCGGTGTTTAGCCGCCCATCACGTTCCTGGCTTGATCAAAGCTGGGGCAACCTTCCTGGATGTTTTACACCCTTGCTATTGGTGCTGCTAGTTTAAAATTATTCGGATGCGCAATTAATCATGTCTGGAAACATACCTTTATTTATACTGTTTTAAAAATTTTGACTATCAGACAGACCTGCCACCGGGACTCGTATCCTCGACTCGTTGGAACAGCTCTCACGTGGAAAGATAAAATCTAAACAAGACGTTTCCCGTACCATATCAGAGGGCTTCAGAGTTGCGCGCCCATCACATTATTGAGAAAAATGTCTAATAATACACTTCACGCATGGTTCTCCGATATATATTTTATTCGTAAAGATCGTAACGAGTCCTACCGCCTGACGAGTCCGGGGCTGCGCGTGCAGGGGGGTAGTAGCACCCGTGCTAGTCCGCGCAAGAGGACGACTGTAATATAAATGTTTATTAAATGTACATGCTTTTCATGCGTAGGGTTAGTTTATTTTTGTTGGTTGCGCCTTCGCAGCGAGGAAACCCTTCGATCGCTTCACTAAATTTCGCTCGCTCCGGGGACGCAGCTAACAAAAACTAACAAAACCTAACCCAACGCATGAAAAGAATGAACATTTATATTACAGACGTTCTATAGCGTATGGCTAACACGGATGCTGTTACTGTATATGCGTCCAGGGGGTTGTTTTTAGTGGGCCCTCTGGCTTAATGGTTAAATGCTTCTGATACGGCGGCCCGAGTCGTTCAGTGGCAAGACATGCCTTTTTTAAGGTTATGTTTGTTAAACGCTTTTTCCTTGATTTTGGCATGCCTTGGGTTAGTTTTGTTTGGTTGCGCCTCGGAACGAGCGAAGCGAGCATAGGATATTGCATGAAGTGAAAAAGAAAGTACAATTGTAAACGTAAACATTATGATGCGCGCGCAGCCCAGGACTCGTCAGGCGGTATCTCATTGGAATCTATAAGAATAAAATATATGCATCCATCCGCTCGCTACGGCGGCGCAGCCAACAGAATTTAACCAAAACTAACCCAAGGCATGCTCAAAATGAAGAAAAACTATTAACACATAAAATTAAAAATAAAAAAAAACATGTATTGCCACTGGTATCGAATCCGGGCCGCCGTATAGCAAACACAGCATCCAACCATTGAGGTACGAGCAATTATCTAGACCTTAAAGATATAGTGTTTGTCAACAATGTAATGCGCGCGCAACTCTGAAGCCCTCTGATGTGGTACGAGAAACGTCTATTAGTTCTAATAGTTATGCATCGGTACTTATCGGTTGCACGCGATCGTGTATTTTAATAATAACAATACATCGTTACTAACGTCTTCAGACAGCGGCCTGTTTTGAACTTTTCTGGTGACGTCTGACGAACTCTGCCGAACGCCGGCAATAATTAAGTTATTTCGCATGGACCTCCGCTCGCTTCGCTTGCTCCGGGGAGCAGAATCAAGGAAAAAGACATTTTACAAACATATCCTTAAAGAGAATTAATAGCTCGGTGCTGACGGGAATCGAACTAGCAACCTTCGCATCACAAACACACTACCTAACCGAACAGAAAAATTCATAACAGACCGCTGTCGGAAGACGCTACTTCATCTTTATTAAATCCTCTCTTCCCACACTGTTCCAATGACTCAAGAACTACCGCCCAGGTGGGTAATTCTAGGCTTATTGGAGCAGTACCCACGTGCGCAAAGAGGATATAATAGAAATATTTTGTCCTCTTCGAATACGCCATTATTTCCATCGAATGTGAAATAGAAGAATATTCTATAATCTATCAGATCGAATAGCTTAATGATTTTGTACATATACTATATTCAAAACAGTTAAAACACCCTGTACAACAGTAAAAAATTATGGCTCTGCATTCTGAATCTGAAACTCGTTGATTTTCTACGGACTCTATAAATAGAAACTCACTAGTCTTCCTCTTTCATAAAGCTGGCGCTTGCCTATGGATTTTCAGCCAATCTGATGTCAGTTGCTAAACACCAATGGCTTCATATTTTTCAAAAGAAGATGGCTATACCATTAGAACTGTCAAATTTTTAGTTTGCATTTTTGCATATAACTTCACGTTAGTTTTGACGAATGATTTGACGGCATTCCCGTAGTTTATCTTTATAATAATTATTTTCATTTCAAAACCTAAATAAAAATGCCACCCAAATTTAAATTCCAGGAAGGTAAACGATACTCGCAGAAACCATTTATATAGGGGCATAATTTTTATTACTTTCAGGCGAAAAGGTACTTTGTTTCCATGGGCCTCTCATCTATGAAGCTAAATGCCTCAAGTGCACTATTACCAAAGAAAAACAAGTCAAATATTTTATTCATTATGCTGGATGGAATAAAAAGTAAGTCTGTTAAAATAAGTGATCACTTAGTATCACTCAATTCAATCAAATTGCACAGTTCAAAATGATCTTACTTGGTTCGGTTGGGCATTGTCTATATGCCTTAAACATACAAAACAGTTGGAAAGGCTAAAGCATATCTGGTTTTTAATAAGAGAAATGAGCTTCGACAAAGAAATAATTTAAATTAAATAAAATGAACAAGATACTTTTAAAAGAGAACACTCCCAGAAGCTTGAACTTCTTTTACTTACCAAGTGCTATTCTGTCGAAAAAAAACTAGGTCGGCAAAATTGTAGCTTCCGGCTATAAGAAGAATATAAAATGTATTTCGAAAACATTATTGTTGTTGCCATGAATGCTGAAAGGTTAACCTAACTTTTTAGAATTTACCTCAATTATAAGATTTTACATTTTTTTAAGCACAATGGTAATTCTATTAAATAGCCTATGTTAATCATGAGAATTCAGCAAAATTATTACATTTTATTAAATTATGTGTACTTAGAGTTTAAGAATTTGTGTCCTACACATTTTATTTCACATCAAAATTTGCACTTATTTCCAGTTGGGATGAATGGGTGCCTGAGAGTAGAGTTCTAAAATATAACGAAGCAAATGTAGCTCGCCAAAAAGAAGTACAAAAAGCTCACTCAGCCCAAGGAAAACAGAAGAAAACTACTAAGAAGACTACTACATCTAAAGCAGATTCTGTTAAAGATTCAGATTCGAGAGCCAGTACTCCCATATCAGATATTACAAAGGGAGGTAAGGGCGTTAAAAGAGATGCTGCCACACCCTCGAGTGGACAGGAATCTAGTTCTGATGTTCCACGTAAAAAAAGAGGTAAGGTGACTTATTTAGCCAAAAAATCAGAGATTATCTTATCTTATCTTTAGCAAAGTTCGATTCAACTGTAGAGTCCGAAGAACAGTTTCAAAGTAAGGTCGAAGTCAGAATAAAGATGCCGGACGAGCTAAAACCTTGGCTAGTGGACGATTGGGATCTCATCACCCGCCAAAGAAAACTAGTTAATCTCCCCGCCAAAGTAACTGTGGATCAGATACTGGAAAACTATTTGACATATAAAAAATCTGTCAAATCTAATAACAGCAATAAAGAGAGTGCCTCCATTGAGACAGTGAGAGGTAAAAATGACCCTATTATTTTGAGGTTTGGTAAAAGGGTGAGATAATTATTATTATTTCAAGTGCCTGTTTTTATCTTACTTTGCAACCATTAATGTCTGTTTCAGGTATCAAAGAATACTTCAATGTGACCTTAGGGACCCAACTTCTCTACAAATTTGAAAGGCCGCAGTATGCTGATATATTACAAGAATATCCAGACAAGGCTATGTCAGATATTTACGGTGCCATACATCTTCTAAGACTATTTGTCAGGTAATTATTTAGTATTTTTCTAATTTATTTAATTATGAAGATTCACGTTTTTTTGACGGTTTCTTTTGTTATATTATGTTGCCACTATTAGTGTTTTCAGGTTAGGATCCATGCTAGCTTATACTCCACTTGACGACCGAAGCATTCAAATTCTGCTTCAGAACATACAGGACTTTCTGAAGTACTTGATCAAAAACTCGGCCCAGTTGTTCAATCTGCAGGATTACGGGAATGCCACGCCCGAGTACCACAGGAAGGCCCTGTGATACACGGAGGATGACAGTAGCGGTTTGTCTCGAAGCGCTTGGGGTAGTGATAGTGAATGAGTTATGCAGGCTCGGCTAAAAGTCCAGACCTACTATAATTCACATTTGTATGAGTAAAATAGTGTCTTTTGTGGAATCTATATTATTTGAAATGTGGTAGCCAAATGTGATTTGGCAAACTTGGTGAATGGAGAAAAATGATCACTCGAATCATGAAATGTAAGAATGGAATACGTTAGTTAACATATTATCTTCGAATTATTTCAGCTTTGATTTAGGTAAGAAATTATTTTTGTTTGCTTTGATTTCTAGGTTTTGTATTTTTAATTTTGAAGTTTTAATATTCCTAGTCATCATACCTCAAGCACAATTTCTCTTCGATCCCAACTTACTTTTATTAAAAACTTTCAAGATTTCACATTTTTTAAAACGTTGTAAAGATTAGTAGTATGTGTTATTTTCCCACATATTTATTGGTTATGTCCATGACGCTTATCCTTAGTTTATTTCTAAAAAATATACTGATTATCCAAAAGCGGAAAGCAAAATAAAGAGTGTTTTGATAAATTTGGTTATTTTAAGTGTTTAACTTATTACATGTTATTAATTGTATTATTCAAGCCTCTCGGTAAGAAAACCTTACAATAATTCACATAAAATGCGAAAGAATCAATAAAATCTGTAGATTCTCGTTATATGTTTCAAGCAACCTTCTATACATTCTTTGGCTGGGCTTTAATATATTTTGGTTTTAAGGTCAGTTGGTGTTTTCCTATGATGTGAGAGGCTGGGTACATTTGAACAACAAAGAAAGCACATTTGTTCAATTCTTAGGTTATTTTTCCATATGTTAAGCCGCCAGTCAGGAAAATTGGTCACATATTTGAAAAAATAAGCAATATTGCTGTTTTTACCCTTACCCGGGGGTAGATTTAGAAATATCTGGGACAACTTTGAACCACGTTTAAAACATACATATTTTTGGCTCCATCTTGAGTAAAACCTAAATATGAAAGAAATACAGAGAAAGCGTTTTTTTTCGCTTTTTATTATTAACAATATATTTTTTCCTTAATAATAGACAGATCTACATCCAAAGATAGTTCCCCTATCGGGTGTAGAAAGTTTCATTCTGATGCTAATATCATATTTTTCCGGGTTGTAAAATGTCCACATTTTATCCTTCTTTCTCATGAATTTTACTTTAAAGCGTTTTGAGATAGCTTCAATCTGGTCGACAAACAAAAGCCGCTATTTTTGATAGCAAAGGAAACAAGAATAAATCATTCGGTGTTTCTTGAATTTGAACAGTTCCATTTCATCTGATGATTCGTCATGAATAGACGTACTCTCAGACTGGAGAGAGCATTCATTATAAAACCATTAACTTTCTGATATTTGTAGTTTTTCTCTTTTCATTCATTCTTCTCAAATGTAATCTTTTCAAGGAGTCTCGGTCAAAATGCGTGATTTTTCTCTCTTCCTATCCTTGATTAAAGCAGATTTAGGGGCAGCCTTAGAATATGGCCGAATGAATATCACCAAAACTCCAACGTCCAGAGGTTGGCGTCTCTGTGAGTAATGAGACGAAAATACGATAAAAGTTATGCCCTTTTCTCCAGCATGTTTCACTGCTTTAAAAGAGGATTGGTTCTCATGGTTATGAGATGAAAATATGATAAAAGTTATGTCGTTTTCCCCACCATGTTCCACTGCTTCAAAAGAGGATTGGTTCTCATAGCAGACCTATTTCAAAGCCCTTTAGTAATTATCAAAGAATGTTTAAATCTGCCCCTTTTTTAGATATATCCTAGTCTCCCCTACATATTAGTGTTCTGTAGCATCGATGCTAATTCTTATTATTTGCTGATTTAATAGCCATTTTGTATCAGAAACTGTAGTAGGTGCGTTAAGGATTGCATATAAAATAGAAGAGATACCAGGTGAACTTTGAAATGAGATACATGTGCAAGTTTACAGTTTCTATACATGCTGAATATTATATTTTAAAAACATATTTTATATGTTATTTAGTCATCCTAAAAATTCTACGAGACATTCTGTATTGCAACATAAACTATTCTAAATTAAAGTGCATGAAGCTAACCGAAACTAATCAAAAATACAGCGCTTCTGAAAGCTTGTAGAGAAAGTCTATAAGGTTAAATCTGTGTTAATTGATTGTTCCATTAAGTATATGTTTAATGAGTGTACTACCATGTTACAAGATTGTATTGACTATTAAAGATTCTCACAAATTATAAGTGTTTCGATATATTTCATAAAACTGCTCTGGCCTGCACTGCCTACTATAGTATACAAGTTCCAATCTAAGTTGAGATGTTTAATAAATTACACTTTTCTGAAGTCTGAAATGGATATGGATGGACGTAAATCATAACAGTAATGTTCGCCATATTTGTATTATTAAACATTATTTACAACTTTATAGACACTACTAGCCTACTACAAATTAAATTTGATTTTCCTATATCTACTACATGCTACGCACTTTCTTCTTCTCTCTGTAAACACAGTTCTTTTGAACTGAAAAAAAGCAAAATATAAAAATTTGGTAGGCAAAAACTTGTGCTATGTACAGGATAGATGATTAAGCTGTATTGAACTTACTAAACGGATCAAACCGGATAACTTCTAGCTTGTCCGCCAATCTGGGTCTAATTTTATTAAACGTGTGCCCGCTTACTAAACTCTCCATTTGGACCATAATGTCTCTAGAATGAATAGATACATCAATATGTGTTTTGTTGCTTAAATAAAATGGGCATTAACTTACTTGGCTTTTACTCTTTTAAATAAAATTCTCGTTATAAACATTGCTTAATTTGACACACAGCTTGTTTTATTAAGTTGAAAATTATACTCTTTTAAAATATCAACGAAAGGGCGGTCGACAAATCTTTGCCAATGCCAATAATAATTAAGTTTTTTAGGTTAGGGTTAGGACCAATGACATATGTCATTGAACTTGTATGGACTCCCTTCAAGAGGGGAGCAGTTTCGCGCTGCTACGAGGCAATTTGCCAGTGCACCCTCCGCCCGGCGCTTAGGGAGAGGTAAAGCTACCCTTCTACATCCGTTACACGTTATTCCAGTTTGAAGGGCTTTGTATTCGGGGGCGATCGCAACGTTGTCTGGCTCTGGACCCTGTTACAACCACCGACTTTTCACACGGCACAAATATAAACCCCTCACTAGGTATTTCCTTTGGCTAAAGACAAACACTTATATGATGAAGTGTCATTGTCATTGGTTAGGACATAAGTGAAGCCCTCTAGAGCAACAAAATAAAAATTTGCTATCAACTGGCAACGTTGCATGAAGTCCTTAGGCACTTGGTCTAACGCACCGAGGAAATTCACACAGGAGATTTTTTTATTTATATATTATATTTGTTAAAAAGAAACATGTCAGGCGTTTTAATATTTAACATTAACTCGTGTTTAGTTTATCAATCAAAGGTTCAGTGAAATTTAGAGGGGCTTCAAAACTATGTCGAATCACTCAATAGCTACGACATTTAGGTTCACAGCTTGTCGGCGCCGGCGTGTAAAATATCAATTTTTAAACGTCAATATTTTGAAAGGAGGTGAATTTAAGTATATGATATGTTATAGCAAGTAACCTGAAATACGCCAATAGCACTAGAACGGAATTTCTAAATTGTGAAGTATAGGAACCATGTATATTTCGATGGCAAGTAAAATTGTCTTTCCTTCCAGTTAGAAATGGTAAATTGGTCCATTTTCTGTCACATTACTACACCATTCATCAGCCTTTGAACTAAAAATTGCAAATGGGCGTATTTACTGTGCGATAACTAAGCAATCGGTCAGTGTTGCCAATTTCTTTGCATTTAACTCAATCTGTCTTTTTCGTCATGCTAAAAAGTATCAAACGTTTACCTAAAATTAGAAAACAAATTCGATCTCATCACGCTCCGTTTTTAAGGTAAAAATTACAATTTGGCTCATCATGTTCCTGTTCCTATTTGTGCCTCCCTTTCGAAAGACACTATGGCTTTGCTCTCAAATGAGGCAATTCGCCAGCACGCCCCTCTTCCGGCGCTTAGACAGAGGCAGAGCTACCCTTCTGCTTGTGTTACACGTTGTTCCAGTTTCAAGGGCCTTGTATTTACGGTGGGAACCTCCAGTACGACGGGCCTGAGCACCTGGTGGCTCCCGAATCTTGAACAAAAAATAAATCTATGACAGGCAGGGCTGAGTGTTCTAATGCAAGGAGGTTTCGCGCACTGTAGGTACAACCGTTTCTGTCAGAAACTCCAAAGTCCGAATCCACGCAAAAAATACCCCCGACCGCCCTCAGGTCACGCTACCGCGCACAAAGATAAAACCTGGAGTCCTAGTAGGAATCACCCTCCACTACGCGTTCCGCCCTCTACACCTTCCAGTCGGCACGACCTTCCAGCCTCTCACCGAGGGATTAGAACATGTTTTCTAAGCAAACGCGATGTTACCTCGACCAAGAATGAACCGGAAGTGAATTTGGCTCATTTACTGTCAAATTACTAAGCCATCCGTCAGTGTTGCCAAAAGGCATCGAACGTCTACTTAAAATACAAAAATATTTCGATCTCATTTGGCCTATTTTCGTGCTTTTGGGTTAAAAATTGCAAATTGACTTATTTACTGTTAGATTTCTAACCCATCCGTCAGTGTTGCCAAATTTCTTGCATTTAACGCAATCTTTATTTTTCGTTATGCCGAAGGATATCAAACGTTTGCCTAATTTTGATACAATGCTAATATGCAAAAAATATGGCGATGTCTTCTTTCTTTCTTTAATGACCTTTTGTCTTAAAGACAAAAAGAGTGACTTCTGCTCTCTCGGGCAATTTGTCAGCGCACCGCTCTTCCGAGGCTTAATTAGATGCAAGGCGACCCTCTTGCATAAGTTACACGTTATTCCAGTGTGAGGGGCATATTTGAAGGAACCACCAGTATGACGGGCATATGTCCCTGATGATTCCCGACTTTCACACAAATGTTTAAACTTTACAAACACAATGATATATTGAGGCACGACTAAGTTCTACTATAAGGAGGTTTCGCGCACTGCAGATATGGCGATGTCACGCCTATTTTCCTGCTTCTGAGTTCTTCTTTCTTTCTTCTAGTGTCCCCCTTTCGGGGGACGGTTGGCTTTGCTACAAGGCAATCCGCCAGCACACCCCTCTTCCGGCCCTTATTTAGAGGCAGGGCTACCCTCCTGCATAAATTACACGTTGTTTCAGTGTGAGGGGACTAATTGATAGGAACCTCTAGTAAGACAAGCCCATTCCCGATTTTTGAAAAAATATAAGCTAATGCACATGCAGACTTCAGTGCTTTGCGTCGGAATGATCACAAAATGGCGGCATAACCAGTCACTGTTACAATCTCCAAATACCTCACCGGTTCAGGAAACCCCCTGCCGTCCTGGCATGCCCCCGAATGAGATATAATGGAAACTCTGTAGGAATCTTCCACCACTTTCCGATTACGTACCAAGACCCTGGAGCCCTTCTTGACCCTCGACACCAACACACATGACACTAACAGGACGGCTAGCGAGCGCGACGCGTGCTGTCTATTCAAAGGTCACGATGGAAGTGTGCTTCTGAGTTAAAAATTGTACAGTTAGCTCATTTATCGTTACATTACTAAGCCATCCATCAGTGTTGCCATTTTTTCTTACATAACTCAATCTGTCTTCCGTCAGGCCAAAAGGTATCAAACGTTTACGAAAAATATAGGACATACAATATGAAACATATAAAATATCATGGTATTTTTCCATGAAATAAACGCTAAATTAACGACACAGATTTTCAGAACAACGAAACAGGAAAATTTCAGATCAAATATAAATTCTCGGGCTTTGGAATAAAACAATGCACATTTGCTCTTCTCATCTCAGGCTACTAGGCCATCTTTCAGCGTTGTCAGATCTCTGATTATTCGCGCAGCTAATTAAAAGTTAGAACATTTTTTATTGAGAATTTGGAAGGTATTTTTTTCGTGACAGCAGCAAATTGCTTGAGTTCTGTTATACAGATATTAAATTTCTTATTATTTTTACCTATTCGGCAACAATGTTTAATACATCAGAACCGCCTTCGGTCTCAATTAGTTCAGATTATCAAGGTTCTCTCAGTATATATTTCAGATCTAGTATAGATCTTATCTAATATTTATAATACAGAAATTCTCTGGCATTCAATTAGCAATTGCAAATTGGCTCCTTTTCTGTCAGTCTACTAACCATCCATCAGTGTTGCCAGATCGCAAGATTTACTTAGTTTAGTTTTATTGATAAATTTGCCAAAAATATTTTGCTTTTAAAACAGAAACTCTCTACTTGTCTCTAATTTTCTTTGAAAATACCGGGCTAGAAAATTTCGTAACCCATTAACTGGAGAGGATGGGTCCTACTCCCGTGTCTCTACAGCAAATTTTCGACCTTAGGACCTGCGCATTTGGCAGCAGGCCGGTGTTGTTCCAATATTTCACTTCACGCGTGGATCTTCGCTCAACTCAGTAGTTTCATTTTTTATTCGCGTCTACCTACCACAATCTGAGTATGAAAAACAATCCAAACAATATCGCTTGTTACTTATCGCCAGTAGCCGGTTGCTTATTGCCAATAGCCATCTCTAAACAAAGCGTTGCTACAGCGAAAAGTAGCTAGGGTTAGTGATGTATTTTTGGTTGCCTAAGGTGTGATCGGCTCGGCTGCCAACGTCATCTTTATAAAGTTAACCTCAATGTTTCGAAGTTTTTTTGTTGATTTTCAGTTTAATTAGATTTTCATGTTTTCCAGTTACACAAAAGTTCTTGAAAAATGGTAAGTGTATTTATTATTCAACCCAACTATGTACATATTAAGAATTTCCTGAACTTTTTTTTTAGTCTGCAATCTTCAATTTACAAAGCTTACTGACTGTTGTTTTGCTAGTCGTTTGTACTTGTGCATATTTGAAGTCTTTCTTCCCCAAAGTTTTCGATAAAAG
Organism: Pissodes strobi; assembly: GCA_016904865.1. Lineage (NCBI taxonomy): Eukaryota > Metazoa > Arthropoda > Insecta > Coleoptera > Curculionidae > Pissodes > Pissodes strobi. The sequence continues at coordinate 5,292 of JAEQML010063069.1, read as the reverse complement.
CAGAGCGGGGTAAGTGTCTTCTATCTTCTATTATTTGATTCATTACAGGAAAAATTGAAATATCATTATATACCAATAACTATAACGGAAATTGGATTTCCCAAGGCATTTTCTATGTGGTTTATTATTTATTTAAAAACTCATCACTTAGATGCTAATAGTGTACTGAAGTATCCCTTTTTTTTAGCATTTTAAAAACCTGCTGGAAATGTGCTAGGATAGGAGAACGAAAGTCTCCATGGGTGGCAGTGTCATGTATCGTGATGGCATTTTCAATACTCTTTTTAAAATAGTCTACTTAAGTATACACTTAAATATTAATCTGAATGTATATTTATTTTAGGTCTTAAGTTTTGTACATAAAAGGAATATATTTCTAATACTTTTTTGTCTGCTAATGTCCCCATAATATCTAGAAAAACTATTAGTGAGAACAATAATTTCTCGTTAACATGCAAAGCCCTATTGAATCTTAATCTTATTGGAAAATGTTCATAAAATAATAAAGCATTTAGAAGTCAATAATTTTAAATCAAATTGAGTTTCAAAATGTTAAAATTTTCGCTTCCAAAACTTTACAATTTATTTGTTGTAATACAAAGGCTACAGAAATTGTAGGTACACCATCAGAAAATTGAAATATCCACCAGAAAAACACTGTTAAGTTAAGGATATAAATTTTTTGGGGGTCAAATCCTAAATTGCTAAGGAAGAGTAAATAAATAATGCATATTTATATTAAACTTTACTTTTGAGGTCCAACGGGGTATTCGGAGTACTGCGCAGGATTTCAAGCTTATTGAATAAAATGCTTGTCAACATTATGCAAGATAATACCTAAATTATTTCACTCAGCAGTTCAATTAAATGACAATCATAAGATTTTTATGAACGAGTAGAATAATAGCCGAGCTGAAATTTAAGAAGCAGATTGAATTATTGTGCTATGTTATTGTGTATTGCATATAAATTAGTCACGCTTGCCATCATTTGTTCAAATAAATAATCGGGAATGGGTGTCTTGAGGCATAAACTAATTTATTTGTCGAGTTTCATAAGTAGCACCATCTTTCTATGAAATATAGGCAAGGAAGAGTCAGTATTTTATCACGAAGAAATAGAGGGCGACACGAAACAAGAGGTCTAGCCTTACAAATATACCGGATAGCTCTTTTTTGAATAATTAGCAGCATTTGTACCTACTAGGTAACTGCTTGCATTGCTTCAGAAAGGTATTCCATAACGAAGATGCGATTCAAAGAGAGCAAAATACACCATCCTGCCAACATCTGACCCAAGCTCCTGAACAGCCACCCTGATTGCAAAACAGGCAGGAGATAGTTTATTGGCTAGGGTCTTGATAAGAGTATCGAACCTGAGATTATTATCTATGATAATGTCAAGGAATTTGCTTTCAGATGCATATACAATTGGAGAGTTACCCACTGATACATGCATTAAATTGCCCTTGAAGGATATAAGTTGTGACTTTGTAGGATTTAAAGTCAACTGATAGGAATCGCACCATAATTTTACTCTCTCAAGATCCTGCAATATCCTGACCATGCCACAAAACGGATGTATCATCCGCAAAGATGGTGAATTTACCACTAATCTGAAGCCCCGCAAGATCATTGATGTAAAGCAGAAACAAAATATGACCCAAAACTGAGCCCTAAGGAACACCTCTTCCAATGGATTGATAATCAGAGCATACAGGCCCTATGATGACATGCTGGCGACGACCCGTAAGGAAAGAAGAAAGCCAGGACAAAGTCTGACCTCTAAAGCCATAACGTTCAAGCTTCTGAAGTAGAATATCAGAGCTGATGCAGTCAAAAGCCTTTCACAGGTCACAAAAGACAACAGCAGAAGCTCCACCCTCATCCATTTGAGTGTGTAATTGCTGCAGTAGATGACACACAGCATCATTGGTACTGATCTAAACTTCCCTCCTTATAAATGGGAATGACTTTGGCAAGGACTTTGGCTGTAGTTAAGCAAGGTGAAAAAACACCTAATTCCCACTGTCGGTTAATTGCCTGGGCCAGGACCAAGAGCACATCATCAGGCATATTGAGGAAAATTTTGGCAGAAAGTTCATCTTCACCAGTACTAATCTGGTTTTTAATTGATAGCAGCGATTGCTTAACTTCGGTGAGTTCGGTTGGTAAGAAGAAAAAGGAATTCGGAATATTTACTCCTGATAAATAAACCATTGGAGACTGCTGAAGGCTCTGCTGCAGATTGTCAGCAAATTATTCAAAATATTGGGGGCGATCTCAGGAAGCCGCGGTTGTTCCTCTGCCGGATGTCATTGATGATATGCCAGCACTCCTTCTGAGTGTCCGAGGAGGTAATTAGACGATTTGAGTAGAATTTTTCTTTGGATATTCTAATTAGATAACGATATCCTCTTCCTCTTCCCTAGGTGGTAGATGCATAAGCCTACTCGCATCGTCCGGTGAAAGAGCACCCCACCAGAATTGGGAAGCGCTAAGTGGTTTTCCCAAATCACGTTCCGCTTCCGTGCTGGTGGACCCGGGTTCCACAGTAGGAATATATGGACATGATGGTGCTTCCAGGATCAAAATATTCCGGAGGTAAACTTCCCGGCCATTCGGATCTCCGGGCGCTGGGTGGCCCTGGGAGCCCTTCATTCCGCATTTCACAGACAGCAAAGATACCGAACCAATTTAGAATACATTTCTGCAACATAAGAGGCCTAAATACAAACACAAATTCGGTACACCAACATCTACAAGCAAATAGACCACACATATTAGCCCTTACAGAAACACAAGTATGTTCTACAACAACAACAGTGAACTACCTCTATCCTGGTTACGACTTACATACCCGATTTAGATATAAGTTCGGAATATGCCTTTTTGTCCGAAGCGACCTTTCATGTCACCGCGAGGAAATAGTCGAACCGAACAACCTTGACGTCATGTGGCTCAAGTTCACCGCCAAGGGATCAACCAAGTTTATATGTTGTCTCTATCGCCCTCCGAGCGATAGAGCCTACCAAAGCTTTTTCTCAACACTAGCTACCACTTTTGACTCAATACAGGTCGATCACCCCAGTTCAGAAATAATCGTTCTGGGAGACTTCAATGCCCACAACACCAACTGGCTCAAACATCACAACAAGACCGACAACGAAGGTAGAGAAGCTGAAGCATTTGCCATCAGCTGCGGGCTTACTCAACTTGTAGACGAACCAACTCGAATCTCAGAGAGGGGCGAACTCGCCGCCCTCCTGGATCTTTTTCTTACCACCAATCCTGACCAGTACAAGGTTACCGTTGGTCCGCCTTTAGGTACCTCCGACCACAAACTTATTACAACGGTTTGTGAATTGCCACCCATACAGAAGGATCCACCATTGCCTCGCAAAATCTGGCATTACAATTCTGCAAACTGGGACGACCTAAGGCAGTTCTACCTAGATTTTCCTTGGCTCGACGTCTGCTTTGCCACTAACGACCCGTCAGACTGCTGCGAAGAGATCATGCAAGTAATCTCCTCAGGAATGGAAGCATACATCCCAAATTCCATCAAGTTACCATCAAAAGGAAAGCCCTGGTTCGACAAAAGATGCGAAAGAGCTGTAGGAAGGAAACAGCAAGCCTATAAATACTGGCAGCAAAATCAGACCGCTGAAAATCGCAATTATTTTATCGAAGCGAGAAACGAGTGCAAGCGTGTGATCGACGAAACTAAGGACAAACACAATCAAAGGATCAGGAATAAACTTTTGCAATGCCCCAGTGGTTCCAGGAATTTCTGGTCGGTAGCAAAGGCAGTAAGTAACAACTTTACAAAAACGTCTCTCCCACCTTTGACGGACGAACTTGGCATCACGGCGACTACAGCCAAAGAAAAAGCAAACATGCTCGCCAAAATGTTTTCATCGCACTCTACCTTAGACGTGCCCCAAAGCAAGACTCTCCCCACTATACCGAACATCAACACCACCATGGCAGAAGTCAAGTTTTCTCATCGTGATATTCGCAAAATCCTTAAAGAACTAGATACGCAAAAGGCATCAGGACCGGACGGAATACCTGTCATCGTGCTAAAGAACTGCGCCAACGAACTAACACCTGTTTTTTCCAGGCTTTTTTCTCTTTCTTACAGAAAAGGGATTTACCCATCCTCTTGGAAAGTCGCTCGAGTGCAACCTGTTCCAAAAAAAGGCAAGAAAACCAAGCCCTCAAACTATCGCCCGATTGCCTTGCTTCCAATAATCTCCAAAGTCATGGAACGTGTAGTCAACCAGCAACTACTCAAGTACCTCGAGAGCAACAGAATAATCAGCGATAATCAATACGGCTTTCGCAAAGAGAGATCGACAGGAGATATATTGGCCTATGTCACTCATATATGGAGTAGGGCAATTGAAAACTACGGAGAGTCTCGAGCGATTGCGTTGGATATTTCAAAGGCATTCGACAGAGTTTGGCATGACGGACTGCTCAACAAACTGCCGTCCTTGGGACTGCCCGCCTCTCTCTGCAGCTGGCTGGCCAGTTTCCTTAAGAACCGATCCCTACATGTTGTGGTCGATGGACACATCTCGGACACATTTATCATCAACGCGGGCGTGCCTCAGGGCGCAATACTTTCACCAACTCTGTTCCTCATCTATATTAATGACCTGCTGATCGAAACGAATAATCCTGTTTACAGTTTTGCAGATGACATTGTCTCCCACTTTAGATCAGAAAAACCCTTACCAGCGACTGAGACTCATCACCGCAGACAGGAGCAGATTACAGCAATTAATCAAGACCTGGAGAAAGTTCAAACTTGGGGCGACCGAAATTTGGTCCAGTTCAATGCAGCGAAGACCCAAGCAGCAACGTTTACTAAGAGGGCCAATACAGCGGGCCCTGACATCATTATGGCAGGATCGACCATTCCTTCATCCTCGTCAATCGGGCTGCTGGGTGTCTCGGTCAACAGCAATATGTCATGGCATGACCATGTTGCTAACATCGCAGAATCAGCCTCCCGGAAGCTTGGTGCGCTGTTTCGCAACAAGAAACTCTATACACCGCAGCAGTTGCTCTTGCTGTACAAAGCGCAAATAAGACCGTGCTTAGAATATTGCTCACATATCTGGGGTGCCGCACCAAAGCATACCCTAAAGCTGCTGGATTCCATTCAGAAGAGGGCTGTGCGTCTCGTCGGCGATCCGGAGTTGACCCGGAATCTGGATAGTCTGGAACATCGCAGACATGTGGCCGAGATGTCTCTGTTTTACAGATACTTTCACGGCAG
>JAEQML010063068.1:0-23560 GCA_016904865.1 Pissodes strobi | reverse complement strand
TTACGCCTTTTATGTATGGTAGTGTAGTTGTCGGTCTGGATTCGTCGTACTCTTTCTTGTTTGTTGTTGGGTTTGTAGCTCGCTTAGAAGCCTTTTTGATGTGGTGTTCTTTATAGTTGTTCTGTTTCAGAGCTGTTTTAATGTTGTGGAGTTCTTCTAGGCGATTTGAGGATTTAGTTAATTGGATGGACCTGGAGATCAGAGTATCGGCTACTGATTGTATCTGAGAAGGATGATGGTGAGACTCTGCGTTTAAATATCTATTGGTATGAGTTGGTTTCCTGTAAACTGTGTAGTCGATGGATAAGTCGTCTTTTTTTCTGAGTTTGTTTGTAAGTGTTGTCTTGGAGAATTTGATTCATTTTGTTTTTGTATTCATCTGTGTTCATTACTACTGTGGCGTTTCCTTTGTCTGCGGGTAAAATCACAATATCTTTATTTCTTTTTAAATTTTTGAGCGCTTTGATTTCTGAGGGTTTGATGTTGGATTTTGGTGGTTTGCTGGTTCTTAGGATGCGGGCTACATCCTGTCGTATTATCTCTGCTTCTTCCTTAGGCTTCTGGTGAATGGATGCCTCGATGTTAGAAATTATATCCTATTCCCACAGAGGATGATCCGAAATTTGAACCGATTGTAAGCAATGCTACATTAAAGAAGGACATCTGGATGCTGTTTCATCATACACTCACAAGTCAGTTAATCATTTTAGAAATTTCTTGGACCCTGTTACAGGTACCTGTACAAATGAAATAGGGGGATATTGGCCTTATTTAAAATAAGTGTTCGAACTACCGTGGAAAAAATTGAATTTTCTAAACCTGATAACGAAAAAGAAACCGAAAGTAAACCAACTTTCGCAAATATAGATCAGTCCACGCTCAAAAGTTAGCGTGGCACATTATGGCAATGCTTTTCTTATGGGGAATAACTGTGCATTGTTGTCAGCTCGGACGTCTTTTACTTACGTTAAGCATTATTAATAATTAATTAATATCTTCATAGCTATGTTTGTATAGTAGGTATATCATGGGTAGGAGTGGATTGACGATACGATAAAAGTACAAGGGCTGCTTTTATCAAGAGACCACTGGGTCAAATAATCCATCTCAAAGAGAGCCAAGGTATGTTCTCATCCATGCTGGTTCAAAGAACGGTTTTTTTTTCATTAAAAAGGAAAGCTGACTACCATGAGCAAGTGGATAGTGATCTTTTTGAGGAGTTGCTTGAGCATCAACGGATTCCCAACCTGGAGCAAGATACGAAAACTGTCATAGTAATGGATAGATAACGCCTCGTACCATTCCGCCAGGTTACCGTTTCCTAAACAAAGTTCGAACAAGGGCTAAATTATAAAACCTGGTTGCAAGAAAAAGATATATATTTTGAAGATTATTTTAAAATTGAACTGTTGGAAGCGGCAAAAGCGTTCAGAGACCAATTCGACAAAATACCAACGGACGAATTAGCCAAGAAGTACAACGTGGAAATACTGGGAAGATCTCCATATCATTGTGAATTGAGTCCAATTAAATTGGTGTGGAGTCAAGTAAAGCGCTATGTGGCCGTCAACAACAGCACATCTAAGAAGCACTAAGTGCAAGAACTGATTAAAAGTGGCCACGCTCAAGTGACCAGTGTAATTGGAACAATTATGTTAATCATGTGATCAATGTGGACATTAGACAATATGCTGGAAGACATTGAACCTATTATAATAAATCTTCACGATGATGATGACGATTTTGGTGACGATATTGAAGCTAATTAATTTACTAACTTTTTTTTGTTTATTAAACAAGTGTATTTTAAAAGGTTGTATATAATATAATAAAATATTACCTGTAACTATTTTTTTAATAAAAACCTACATTTTTGTCTTGGTAAATTGCTTTAAGTAATTTTCAACACAATAATTTCTATTAATTTTATTATACATATAAAAAAATATCCACCGCTTAAGAAACTATGCATTTATTTAACTGCTTGCAGAAAAGAGGCTAAACTCAAGTATTACGTTAACTTGACAACGCCGTTCTCCTTAAGAGCCACGCTAACTTTTGAACGTGGACTGATCTATAGCAATGTAAATAGCTATTTAAGAAGATTAGCAGTTAAGTAATCTCCATTTATCGAAGAGTATGTCGAGCAATTTATGTGGCGTCAGTTAAGTGGACGATCAGATGCCAAAGATTTAGGAATCTGGTCTATCAAATTGCTCAGCGTTACTCTTTCAATAATTAATGTTTCCATTGTTTTAATACACTTACTAAGTTAAATCAGAGTTTGTTACCATTATTTATCATTAAGATCTCACAAGCTAGAAGCAAGACCAGGAAATGTGAGTATATATTTAATTTAATTTTTATCTACTCAATACTACACAATAACTTTGGGTTAGTTTTGGTACGATTTAAAAAGGCACAATTTTGGCAACAGTGTACACGCGAAATCATATTTTGCACGAAACAGGTTAAAATTTCCGTAAAAACATTTTTTTGGTGAAAAATGGCTTCGTTCACATTTTTCCTTCTCTGACTCTATTTTACATGCCCTTTCTCTTATATAAAACAAAAAAAAATCAAAAATCCGTGAGTGGTTAAGTGCACCAGACCCCGGTTCTTTCCAGAAACCTCTACAAAGAAGAAAGCCAGTCACCAATAAAGATAATTCAGCCGCAGTTTTGGGTTTCTTTCATAATAATCTACGGAATTCTACAAGATCAGTAGTGAATGCCAGTGAAATATCATAATCGTCAATTAGTAGAATTTTGGTATCGTCAATAAAATTGGGGTGACTTGATGCATTTTTAAAATTCAATTGTTTGTATTTTTAGAATAGAGAGACCTAGGAAGTTCATATACCCTTCAAATGTTTAGTCTCGATCTTTAGTCTCTATAGTTAATGTGCCATAACGTTACAAATTTTAGTTTCTGTGAGAGAAAAAAACATTGGTCGGGGTAATTTGATACACGTGTTTATTTCACAAGTTTTAATGGATGACTTGATGACCAAATATTGTTTTTTAAAAAAGATTTAATGAAAAAAAATCGTTGGTTTCTGGAGCGGAATCTGAATCGGAATGTATATTGACAACGCTTGTTCCAGCTTGCACTTTTAAATTTGTCTTTATCTGTGGATTTTTTTAAGTTGGTCTTTGCTGTCTTAGCTGTCTTCAAATATCAACCAAAGAGTTTTTCATATTCTGTTGATTAGTTTCAGCCTCTTCTGTTGCAGTGTCTTTCGGAATTTGATCCAAAACTTTCATCCTTCAATAGGAATTATTCGACGCTTTTTAAATCCAGCCTTAATTATCTCGGCAGTGTTTGTTTCCATTTTTCTTAACAGTTTTTTTAAGCATAGATGGAAACCTTTCTTTTGGCACTAGCCCTCTATTGCCTTTCAGTTTCCACTCCATCGCGTCGGTGTCTTTTAAATGGCCAGGCAACAGCTAGGGGTTGTGCTATGTGAGTTGAATATCTGGTTAAAAAATATAGCGAACACCACTATCATTACATTCAACAAAGACATGAACAGGAAGGTGCGATGATAAATTGTCGTCAATTAAGGTTCGTGGTGGGTATTGTCGCTTCAGATAGGGCAAAGCTATCCTAGAAATCCATTTATTAAAAGTTTTCTGATAATAATAAAAGAATACCACTCCTTTTAAGAACTTAACCCAAAAATCCAATTTTTGAAAAATTTATGAACTTAGATTAAACATCACAATACATTTAAAAAGTATTTAAGCTAAGCTTTCAAATAGACAAAAGTTTATAGGAATATCTTAAAAATTAACGGAGGTAAGGGGGTGAAGCTTATACGTAGAACACCCTGTATATGACAATAGTGCCACCATTGCTGTCCTCGGTTAATTCACCAAGCAATACTTTTAGTAATACTACATTCTAATTTACCTTTTTATTCAGGTATGAATCATTTAAGAATGCATTGTTAAATATGTTAGCTAAAATATCAGGTTTTGAAGCCAACAGTTATTGTATCAAATTACTAATCTCATTTCGGTTTCGACAAATCTGTTTCTCTATCAATCGATAAGTTATCCTACCCACGAGCCTAGAAAAGTGAGTGAAAGTACAAGCAGACAAGACATCTTCAGAAGACCAAACGTCATGGCTTCAATAAAGTATTCTAAACCGAGCATACTGACTTGAAACACGCGTTAGGCTCTCGATCAAAATTTTAATAATTTCAGTTATTTCGAATCTCAGACGTAACTAGTGTGAGCACTATCAACCTATGAACGATAGGATTGCAAAATTATGGCACCTCTACCTAATATGCGAGTTTACTTGGCATTACTATTAACTCGCTGGCCAATTTTTTATAACGCATTTAATCTATAAAATAAAAAAATAAATAATGCAGTTATAAATTTATAATTTCCAAACACTCCTTCCCTTCGTCTGGCAGAGTTACATGCCTAAAATTTTATGTCTAGAAGAGAGGAAAACACGACATTTTACGACTAACATGACGCTACAAAAAGAAACATAAGTTAACCCATTTTTACGAATGCATAGCATTCCAGACAGCAGAGATGAAACCCACGTATAACATAAAATGTTAATTAGCATATGAACTGAAAAATTAAAAAGGTACTCGGACCTTTGAACAAGGCGCATTTTCACACATAAAAAGGGCACATAAATTCTCAAGCTCAGAGGCGTTGTTCAGCCAATGACATGCAAGCAGAAGGGTATGTATTACATAATAATGTCTGGCAAATTGATTAGAACTTCAGGATTAATGTACTGCTTCTTTTGAGTAGATGTTCGTTTGCCGCAACTAAAACTATGAAAATTTAGGTTCTCTATTTACATAACTTATGCCGACTGTAGATTCTATATTCAAAAATCAATGACTTAAAAAGACGGCTTTGCTATGTCACTGTAGTGAAGAATTGAGCGGCAGATATGATATCTTAACCCGGGATTTGGATAGTCTGGAACACCGCAGACATGTGGCCGAGATCTACCTGTTTTACAGATATTTCCACGGCAGATGTTCCTAGGATTTGGCCCGCCCCCAGCAACGCCTGTCCACGACGTAAAACTGGGAATACCTAGAACATAGCTTCACAAGGACTATATTGTCTGACGCACTGCATTACTATAGAACTCACTCGCAGGACCTCTGTTTGCCCCTAATTACAACCTATAGCTATCAAGATGAGTGTCTACCAACATCTCCGCACACACACCGCTCGTCGAGTGCCATAGGATCTCCCTTTAGTGTGTGTAGCACTACCATAAAAAAAAATTTGTCGTCTTATTTATGCAGTCATTAGGAGAAAATACTGAGCGAATGGTTACTCAACGTAGGTGCATTCGAACCGAATAATTGTGTGTTCGGATATAAAATGTTGTTGCATGTAAGTCTCCATCCTTTTCTCCCTAGTTTGGATTCCATGTGATCTTTCAAGATCTGTATCTTATATTTATATTTTTTATGCAAATTCTCTAGCATTGTGTAGCAGTTCCTAGCCAACACACAGAGGTTCCTATTAAAAATCTGACTTGGCAAAAGGCTATTTTTTTATTTTCGGAACAACACAAAAACTATTTTATTATGATGCTAAACTGTTGTAAACCTATGAACCGCAAACAATTTTGAGAATAAAATAACAGGGACAGCGCAAGAGCAGACAGAATCCGCTGATTTATGCAACTAGATTTTTACAGTAAGCATATCGACCGGGCGGCAGTTACTATTTTGATGAATTATATTTTTTCTTTTATTTTTGGTTGGGTGTATTTACGTTCAAATATCGTATTTTTTCCTTTCTCATTGATTTCATAAGCTTGCAATGGCAAAGGCCGTCAAAGTCTGTTATGAAATTATATTGGGCATTTAACTTAGTTATTTAAGTTTGTAAATTTAATTGTTTTTTTTTTTTAATTAATTTTAGAAATGGTGGACGGATTTTCAAAAAGAGAACTTTTTGATGTTTGGCGAAGTGAACCAAGTTTATCGAGGCGATTGTCCAGAGTATGTGATTATATAATGACTGAAAGTGGTTTCGAAGACCCCGATGGACATATTCGTGTAAAAGTGCAAACAAAAATGGTCGAATTTTGTAAAAAAGTTAAAGTGCGTTGGACTGACTGTCATTATATATTGCCACAGTTTTTAAATAAAAATAGTCAATGGTTAAGTGCTAGAATTACCATTATCCTTCGCATCTTCGCCGTCCCTCATTACACTTTGTAGTATACAACTTTTTCCCAATCGGTACAATTTTTAAAGAAGTTATCTAAAAACATGGTGATTCAGTCGACCCTGGCTAGCCGCTCGAGCTTATCGCCTTGATGCGTCATTACAATTTTGTACCGATCGGTGACAAGCAAGAATCCTTAAATCGGTTCTTTCTTTTGGTTTTAAGAAGAAAAATGCCTAGAAAGCGTATTTCAAGTACAGTGTATGTGTAGTGATATGTCTTGCTCGCAAAGGAGGCGAAAAAAGGGAGCAATATTCATCGGAAGAAGCGAATCAGGGGGTGAGTTCACATAAGATTATATGCCAAAATTTCAAATATACATAAATACCTGGTTATCTTATATGTATAAAAACAGAAACTATCTCTCGTATAAAAGCATAATGTGTATAATAATACTAAGCTACCTTAGTATTATGAATAAATATGACACTTGTAACCCTTAATTTTTGACTTAATAAAATTAAAATGGAAAATACTCTCAAACTTCTAAAACTAACTATATTAGAATAAAATAGAGTGCGAACGGGTTACAGTCAAAAATTACTAACAAACTCTTATTTATATATGAGGGCATGACAAAACATTGTTACATTTGTCGTCTGTGCACAAATATACACAGATTCGGAATTGAAATATATTATATCGAAATGAATATAAATAATAAGCAAAAGTTAACGATACGAGCTATTCGAATCGTTCTCTAGTAATCTCGTCTAATCGTAATAGTACATCCTACCAAAGCAATACTATTCAATCACAAAAAGTGGTTACATAACACAACAAAAGGCTGACTAACGAAATATATCGGTCGGCCTGCATTAATGTTTTACATAGAATAAACCGTTTTTACCATATAAAGGAATATAAAAAATAGAAACAAATGGTTATAATGCCTTCGTACTATTATCACGTTTTCGATAATTGACCCCCGTATGGGCCACATGTGGGACTATAAACTACAATTCGATTTGATGCAAATATTGCAAAACAAAAAACTAAAAGTTATATTTAATCATGATCCAGTTATCTACAGGATAATAAATAAAACTCAAAAATCAAATATTATCATAATAATTTCAAAGGATATTCATAGCCACAATACTAGAGAGTTTATAGGAAATCGTACTATTATTATTACTAAAATGCAATTATCCTCAATACCAGTGTTAAAAACACTGTCTAGAGGATTAAGGACTATGTATACTGTAATTATAGTTATTACTGACTGCATTAATAAATAATTTTCAAAAAAAAAAAACAAAAATTTAAGTAAGTCGAAGAGTGCCCTTTTCTCACGAAATTAACCCTTAAAAATTAGCCACAAAGGCAAGCTGACTCATAATTTAGGAGCGACTAAAACCCAAGTTGGGTATTATTATAGCTATGCATGCCCCTCCGTTCGCTTTGCTCGCAACGGGGGATCAATCAACAAGAACTAACCAAGTGCTAACCAAAACTAACCCAAAGTAACCCAAAATTAAGGGAAAAAGGTAAATTAATAGAAATTTTGCTAGGACGTAGATATGGATTCGCGCAGTATTTTGGATTGCAACTCGGGATTTAGCCGCTCGTCATAAATTTATCGGAATGTTATCGTTCGGCTTTGTCGAAGCGATGTATTCCGGAACGCATTATTTTTAAACAATTCGTGTTGATATGAGCCAACCAGTGAGGGAAAAAATTGGAGTAAACATTGCTTTGCAGGAGATGTTAATAAATAATATCAATACCTATTTACAAATTCGCATTTGCAGATGCGAATAACTGTAACTAAAATTGGCCTTCACATTTGCAGATGTGAAGGGCCCCAACAGCCTCCACCCCAGTAGGTGTATTATGTTGGAGTGGTTAGAGGCACACTATATCCCTACATTTGCCGATGTAAAGGATATATGTATTGACAAAAATAAAACGGTATAGTGCTATGTATTTGCAGATACAAACACAAATAACCACCAAAAACCAATAACCACCATACTATTGCAACCCTCTTACTTAAAATCATTGCATTGGTTTCTGTTCAAAACAGAAATTACAGTATTTGCAGATACTGTAAATATGCTAAAAAATCGTTGCATTTGCAGATGCAGACGAAAGCATAACCAAGGTTAAGCAGCAAGCAAAAAGGTGAATAGTTCGTTCTATTAGCAGATACAATCCATCGTACCCACTGTCAATTCAATTGCAGTTGCAGGTAGTGAACATATTCATGAACCTATTTTTCTGTTCAAAAACAGAAATTGCAGCATTTGCAGATGCTGTAACTAGGCTAATAGATCATTGCATTTGCAGATGCAATCGATATAATAAGTAGCAAAACCAAGGAAAATCTTTTGCATTTGCAGATGCATTAGAAGATCCTCTCACGCTAGCTGAGGAAATAACTTATCCGAATCAAGACTTACCAACATCAGAAGCACCAGATGGTCCTGAACAAAGTAAGATTTGTTAATAGGAAAAAAACCGACGAAATCATACCTGCGAGGCCAGAACTACATACTCAGATAGTTTTTAGATGGGACAATTACTTATTAAAAGGACTAAAATATATAAAAAAAATAAACAGTATGAGTATCCTGAACAAAGTAAAGACCACGCTTTGTTAATAGGCAAAAATAAAAACGAGGAAATCATACCTGCGAGGCCAGAACTACATACTCAGGTAGATAGTTTTTAGATGGTATAATCACTTATTAAAAGGACTAAAAGAAAAAAAACACACAGTATGATAGAGAAGTATCAACCAGCTGCCAACTGTAATGTCCTCAGACCATCAAAATTAAATCTCAAAGAGAGTACTAAATCCTGCCAAGACAACTACTGTATCAATTACAGAAACAACTATGGTCCGTGGGATTAGTGCATTAGCCCTCCCTTTCAATGTAATTAGCCAACCGTCTGAACTAGAATTATATGTTCAAAATTGGCAGAAATTAAAGGTAAACAGTTCAATAATAGAGTGGATACAGGATTATAAAATGCCTTTCAATAGGACACCACTCCGGTTAGCAAAATAGAAGACTACATAGGACGGCAAAAATTTAATTTCAAAATACGCATTCTTGGGGAAAACTGATCTTAAAGATGCATATTTCCTTATCCCTATGCACAGTAGTCAAAAAAGTTGTTAAGATTCGTTTTTTGCAACGTATTATACCAATTTAATTGTGTTTCATTTGGTTTATGTACAGCTCCGTATCTTTTCACGAAACTGAAACCAGTTGTAAGATATGTAAAGTTAAAGGGTATAAAAACTTTACTCTACTTAGTCGATTGGCTAGTTATTGGTAATTCAAAATAGAGCTTAAAAGTATAAATAAAATTACACAAACATTACAAGATTTAGATTTTATATAAATTCTGAAAAAAGCGTAGTTATTTCCGCGCAACAATGCTCATTTTTCGGGTTTATACAAGAGAAAAGGGACCTACTGACAGAACAGTCTATTGTCTTTTACCCTGAAAAATAACTACTCACATCTCCTTGCAGAGAGAAACAACCATTGTGGAAGAAAATTTCCCTGGCTGTAGGGAAATTAGGAAGTCTCCTGAGAAATTAAACTGATTATATTTTATTGCAAACTATAGAACAGTGAGAAAGAAATCGATACGTATTTTTTATTTCCACTAAGATGAATATGACAAAAGCTATACCAGTTTTTAGTTTTGTATATATAGATATACTATGCATGGTGTGACGTAACAATTCATGTGTATTATGACGTCATAAGCACATCTCAAGGCGTTGTATCTGCCTAATCTTTGGCTTATGGAAAAAATAAAAACACGTGTTCACTTATTTTTCATGGGCTATCAAAATCAGCAATAATAATAAAAAAAAAAAATAAAATGAAAAATTGATGAAACTTCCTCATTGTCAGGAGAGCCTTTCTATAACAAAGCGTACCTAATGAAGCGATAAAAGTGATTATTTATTCATTGACAAACAATACGGAAATACTTACAATAAATAGGGGAATTTCTGGTTTTGTAAGCACCAACAAATATGTACCAAAACTGTAAATTTATTGAGCTCCTAAACATTCAATTGTCTTCGGAGTCATCCTACTCTACCATGAACTCACACAAATCTGCACTTTCTCCAATATTGAATATTAAACAAAAGACGAAGCGGTTATAAAAGGGATTCTCAATGGAACACTTAACATAAGACCCCCAAATCCAAAGTACTCAATTACTTACTTGGGATTCCTACCCAGTTCTACAGCGCTTAAAGAGCATGTACCACACTCTTAATACTAATAACGGCACACCGGCACACTGACAACCCGGAAGTAAAAATAGACAATATTTTTAAAAATGAATACATAATTGAAATCAGATTACCGGATAAAATAAAAGCAGGTGGCTTAAACAGGCTTCAACCTAATTTGATATTACCTTATTTTACCAATCAACCTGAACTATGTATAGCCACACTATTAGAGACTTACATAGAACGCACAAAAGAAAAATGGTGCTACCAGTCAATAAAAGGTGAATAGTTCGTTGTATTAGCAGATACAATCGATCGTACCCTCCACTGTCTGCAATTGCAGTTGCAGCTAGTGAACATACCTATTTTTTCTGTTCAAAAACAGAAATTACGGCATTCACAGATACTGTAAATATGCTAATAGATCGTTGCATTTGCAGATGCAATCGATACCACAAGTAGCAAAATCAAAGAAAATGTAATACTCACTCACAAAAAGCCTTATCACCCAGACAGCAGTCAAACCATTAGCAGATAGGTCAAGTTAATACTAAGAGCCAGCAGTATAAACACGGAAATCTTTGAGGCACACAGCACGCGACACGGGGCAACTTCAGCAGCTCAAAGAATTGGAGTTACATTACAAATCATTCAGAAGACAGCTGGCTCGACAGAAAGATCAAAAGTATTCTCAAAATTCTATAACAAACTTGGCGTGGGTAATCCCACTGGATTTGCATCTTGTTTACTGAACCATAATTTCTAAAGAATCATATAAATATGAAGCTACAATTATAACTTACTTACCAACTTGTTATCATATTACATAAGAATATTGGTATAGTATTAAAAATAAGTTAAAGGTTAATATCAGTTAAGCGTTAAACATGATATATATACCTTCATATGTGTGTTATTAAATCTAATGGTTATAAATTTGAATTTTAGTTTATAAAAAGGGCCTTACAAATCTAGGACTACAGAAATATCGCAATCTTCAGTTAATGTAGATTACATCGCAAATACTTTAAACATCTACAAAGTGTAATGAGGGACGGCGAAGATGCGAAGGATAATTACAAGATCAATCGACTTACCTGTAAGGAAGATCGATCGGAATTATCCGAGCATCTTCGCCGTCCCTCATTACAAACCCACCCAGTCTTTACCCTTTCACCCCAAATGCAATGTAATCAAAAATCTCACGAACCAAAATTGTAATGACGCATCAAGGCGATAAGCTCGAGCGGCTAGCCAGGGTCGACTGAATCACCATGTTTTTAGATAACTTCTTTAAAAATTGTACCGATTGGGAAAAAGTTGTATACTACAAAGTGTAATGAGGGACGGCGAAGATGCTCGGATAATTCCGATCGATCTTCCTTACAGGTAAGTCGATTGATCTTGTAATTATAGAAGAAAAGAGTGATCAAGATAGAAAGAACATTGGTCGCCCCAAAAAGTTATTCGGTGAAAGTAGCGATAGATCTCAAAAAAGAAAATTACAGCCATTGTTGGAATCGCATACTAATGATGAGATTGTTCTTGCAGCTGAAATGAGCTTAAGATCTACCGGTAGACGCGATGCAGCACAGCTAGTAAATCAAGTAGCAAGTTTTTGTCCTAAAACAGCTACAAAAATAAAAAAGGATACCAGTCTCCAAGTAGCAAAATGCCAATAAAAATGGCAAATGATGAAGCATTAGCCTTTTTTTGTGGATAAAAAAGTAACAAAAGACCAGTATATCTCAATGCGTTAGATAAGCAAAGCTCACCATGCCGATATTTTCCCGAATTTTCACATGCTCCTTGAGGCAAAAAAAACAATGTTACCCAGATATAGTTAAGATCATGGAATACTCTGGAGAGGTAGAATTGCAGTCATTACTCAATCATACTATACACCGCTTAGTGTCGGTACAGCTTGAGGTACTAAAACAAGTACGTGTAGGTGTAGGTGTAGCTTCGGGACAAAGCCAATATAAGCAGCTGTTTTCGACCAGGCAGGAGGAGGATGTTGATGATTCCTACACATTTGTTGTATCTGTTGTTCCATTGCAGCTGACTACATATTCAGCTACTAGTAGTAGTACAAGTCAAGGGAGGAAAATTATCTTGTGGCAAAATTGCTTCCCTTCATCTACAAAATTCTGCCGCCCTATCAAAATACTTTTAGAGAAAGAAAGCCCAGAATTAACAAAAAAATAAATAGACAATGTAAAAACGCAAATCGCAGCATTATTTCCAACAGTTGTGCAAATAGAAGAGCGCGAAATTTTGTAAAGCAGGAACTTGCTTTAACCATGATTGATGGAAAGATTTGTAGTGTGCTTTTAAATCAAGGAGCTCAAAATTGCCATATATGTGGTGCAACCCCTTCTCAAATGAACGACCTTGAACTCGTTCGCAGAAATAAAACAAATGAAACAGCAATGACTTGGGGCTTATCAAGCCTACATGCATGGATAAAATGTTTTGAATGCGTTCTGCACATATCATACAGATTAGATATCAAATCATGGCAGGTACGAAAAGAAAAAAAAAGCTGAGTTTGAGAATAGAAAAAAATGTTATGAAATGGGGTTATTGGTCGATATACCCAAACCAGGATTCGGTACCACCAATGATGGCAACACCGCGAAGAGGTTTTTTTGCAAATCCAGCTTTAGCATCTGAAATTACGGGCGTAGATCAGGTGCTTATTGAGCGATTTGGTACTATTCTTAAACTTAAAGTAGTTACAGCATTAAGTTAAAAGAATTTGAAAAATTCTGTTCCGCCACAGCAGAATTATATGTTGAAAAATACAGATGGTATTATATGTCACAAAGTGTGCATAAGTTACTTCTCCATGGGACAACACTGATAAAAGAAGTCTTACTTCCAGTTGGGATGATGTCTGAGGAGGCGCAAGAGGCTCGCAACAAGGACTATAAGAATTTAAGGGAACACCATACCCGTAAATTTTCTAGAATGGACACCATGACGGACGTGATGCACATGTTGTTAATTTCTTCGGACCCGATAATAAGCAGTCTCCGAGTTAAACGCAAAAAAAAATGCAAAATTATATATTCTGATGTCTTAACATTAGTCCAAGATTTAGGGCCTAATGAAGACGACAATGATGATGATGATGATAATGAAGACTAAAATAATGCAAGACGCCTTATTTGTAATATTTGTTATATTTAATAAAAATAAATGGTAATTTTTTCCAGAATTTTATTTTTTTTTGTTTAAAAGTAAACCAAAACTTTTAATAGTATATTATTTTATATGGAGGAAAAGTGATACTTTTCATGGCGCGCTCGTGTTTAACAGCCGAACGGAGTGAGGCTGGTAATAGAGAGCAAGGCATGAAAAGTCACTTTTCCTCCAAATAAAATATGCTGTTTTTTCTTCAAATGTCGACAAATTAATGCAAAAACATCTCTTTTTAATAGTAATAATAATAATTATTATTAAAGATAAGTGGGTTCGCAAGGGGGCTTAGACCGGTGTCGGTGAATAGGCACAGGTTGTTGCTATAGTAATGTAACATAAAGCTGTCAGTGGACACTGTCAACAACAATTATTTTTTTAAAATTGCGTCTCCGATTGCGTTTTAATTCCGTATTGATAAGCAGTTATTGGGTAAGTTCGACTAAATAATAACCAATTTGTTCCTAAATTAGTGATTTTTAGAAATGCAGTGCAAAAATTGAGTGATAAATACAAATTTTAGTTTAATAAATTTCGAGTTGTTTGCGCTTATTTTGTTGTTTGTTTGTATCTATGTTGCTATGATAACACTTTTACCTCCGCCGGCGGAAAAGTGAAAAGTAAAGCTCCGGCGGAGGAAAAACGAAACTTCGCGGCCGCCTACACAGTCGAGTAATGACGGATTTACTGACGTTTGAAGAAAAAATAAATTATTTGCAACAAATATCCCACTGTGAGTACTTTTTTAAATATTTTGACGACTTTCAATAAACAAACAGTTTTGTCAAGTCAGATTATTTATCGGAACCACTGTGCAACGTACTGATTTATAGGTAGATGGTATTTATGCGGTTTAACAGTGGACATTTTGATCACTAAAATAGCGAGTATTTTTTTATGTAATTGATTATATTTTGTACATTTTAGGGAAATTGGCAATAGTAGATAGATTCAGGCGAATTAAAAATCTCGATTTCGGATAAAAGAGATATAATTTCGTTTAACCTGTTGAATACTTTTAGAATACCATTTTAGATTTATGCGTACAATCAACTGACTATCGAAAGAAAGTTATGAATCTGAGGCTGTATACTCTCTGGCAAAGATAGATGCAGAACCAGAAATGTTTAAAAACAAATTAAATATATTACCCGATTTTCTGACGACGCCGTCAGATTCCTTTAACTGAAATGTTAATATATTAAAAAATTAAATAAATCGTTTTAACTGAAATATATATAATATGTCCTCTATTTAAAAGAATAGAAGTATACTCTGTTTAAAAAACTATGGTTAACTCCTATCCCTGTACTACCAAGGGTTCTCAATTTAAAACGATAAGGTATTTCAGAAACTCACCTGGTGTTAAAAACTAATAAAGCCAAGGTTAGACTGCCAGCACGTTACATGGGCTTACGGAATCAGTTAAAATCTGTGAAGCGAGCTGGCGTTGAATGTAGTAAGGCGGAAGCATATAAGATCACGCCTTCGTATCACGTGAGCTCACATGACATTGTACTTCCGCGTGCCCTCACGGAATTTTCGTATTAGTGGACTGAAAAACGGGGAAAAAGTCGCTTCGTTCTCGATATATATTTTTTTAAGGTACAACTACATGGGATCTCTATTAAACAATAAAGTAGGTAGTCAGCTATCTGAAATCGACAATTACAAAATTTTTTGATTGGGACAACATTTATTATTGCGAAATTTGTCAGAAATCTGTCAAAATTTGTTTTGTTGCTTTTTCTTACATACTTCGCGATATCTCGGGAATCAATCAGGATATTAAGATTTTTTTTTTGTAACCATTAAAGGAAACGTGGTCAAAGGTAAGTGCGGTAATGTTGTTAGTATGAAAAACTTTATTTTTTTGTTAAAGTAGGAAAAACTTTAATATTAACTTTTTTTGCAGTACTATTTTCAGTAAGCGAGGAACTTTTTTGTTTTGCAAAATTTCATTCTACTATTTGCGTACGAAATAAGGCTAAAGCTTCAAGAAAGTTTTTCAAACAAAAATCGCTATTCTGAGTCTTATAGTTTTAAAGTTATAGTTACCTAAAGTTAAAAGTTTCTGCAGCCACGTTTAATTATTGTGCCGCGCCAACGAATAGACATTATTCTGTGGCGTCCGGCAGGCTACGACCTGTTTCGATTCGACTTCGAATGCTAAGGCTGCTTTCATACGATACGGATTTTAGCTGGTCCGGGTCCATTGCTTTTACCGAATACCATTTTGCGCCTTTTTACACGCGGTTTTATTAGTTTTAACGTGTAGTCCAGTAGTGCATTAAACTAAATGGCCTCTTTCAGACTTTACGGAATGAAAAACAATCGCGGACGGCGTCCGAAAACCTGCCTGATATTCGACTGGGATTCTGCGGCACCGTGCCGTGTATCGTATCGTCTGAAAGAGGCCATTTAGTTTAATGCACTACTGGACTACACGTTAAAACTAATAAAACCGCGTGTGAAAAGGCGCAAAATGGTATTCGGTAAAAGTAATAGAACCGGACCGGCTAAAATCTGTATAGTATGAAACGAGCCTAATAGTCTCTGTGTGTTAACGTTACTGCGATGACGTATTATTATGTATATTTGGATGCGTGTACCTGCACATAATTTTTTTGTTTACAATGGAGTGTTTATTTTGTGAGCAGGTTGTACAAGAAAATGACAAAAATGTGACACAAAATCCGAGATTGCAAGGATTAAAAACAATTATAAGTGCTGCAGAAAAAAGAAAAGACATTTGTGCCCAAAAGATTTTGCAACAAAAGGAAGACATTCTACGACGGAAGGTTAAAGTAAAATTCCATTTAAGTTGCAGACAAACATTTATTAGTTCGCAAAATATTAGATATGTTTCTCAAAGCAGTGAAAATGAAAACGCGTCATCCTCTCGGACAAGATACCATAAAGATGGATTTAATATTCGGAAAATGTGTCTAATATGTAACAGATCTGGAAAGAAAGGTCAACAGCACTTAACATCTGTGCAAACAGGTAGGTTAATAGTTAATAATTTTATTTTGGTAAATTTTGTAAAATTTTAATGTTCAGAAAATTAAAAATCAAAATGCGTCCGTAAAAATCGTGCTTCAGTTTAAGGTTTCTTAGATACTTTTAATAGAAAGTTATTTACTAAACTGGAAAATACTTGATATCACAATTAGGCAAAAAACTTTTATCCTCGCATATTTTTTTTACATACCGTAAACCGTTATATATCAGGTAAAATGTTGTTTTCTGTTTTTTTTTCGTATTCAGGGACCGGCAAGAATACGTACTCTAAAATAATCAAAGCTGCCGAAAAGCGACATGACATTGACATGGTTTCTAAATTAACTTGTTACGAGGACCTTTTTGCCTATGATGCTAAATATCACAATAGTAATTTACGTTACAAGGCCGGGAAATGGCTTATTAAAGTACGAGTCTAGATGTTTAGGGACGAGGCGACGAAGGAGCCGAGCCTGGGATTTCTAGACAAGTACTTTAATGACATTTCACGGCCGTGTATCGTACAATGTTTTATTTCATACTGTTCAATATTTTTTTCAAATTTTTGGTACAAAAATTGAACTGTATATTCAGGTAGTTTGAAGGTGTCAGTAATGTGTCAGTACATGATAGTATCAGTATTGTCAAAACAAACTATAAAATGTAGCACCTGTAATATAGGGTGATAATGTAGTATGCTTTGAATCGGTAACAGTAACAAAGAATTTTTTTTTATTGATTGTCTTGTCTGTCAGTTCAGCATCGTTTTGAATCTGTGGTTTTGAATAATTTCGAATAAAATGGATGCAGAGATTTTGAGTTCTGAAGCGACGGCGAAACTTATCCCGGCCAAGTCTTCCGGACGATATCAAAAGGAATACGATATATTCTGTGAATGGCGCAAAACTTATAATGTGGAGAAAAGTCTAAATGAAAATATAATGTTGGCTTAGTTCTTGGATGCGGTAAGAGTTTATTGATTTTTTTTAATGCTAAAATTGTGTAATTAGCTTTAGTGAAAAATTATGGTAGTTTCAACGGTAGGTTCCTAATGTAATTGGTTATTTTTAGTCAAAAAAGTCCAGCAGCTCTACATTATGGGCCAAATACTCCATGATAAAATCAATGGTCATGGTCAATGAGAACGTCGATATATCCAAATATCCAAAAGTGATGGCTTTTCTCAAAAAAGAGTCTGTCGGTCATCAACCAAACCAGTCTAAAGTGCTAACTAGGGAAGAAGTCGATAGATTTATGAACGAAGCACCGGCAGAGAAATATCTATTAATAAAGGCTTTTTCTGTTGTACCTACTTTTAAATAAAATAATTTTAATAATAACAAAGTCAAAGTGCCACGAGTATACAGTATGTCCGCGGATGTGGTAGACAAGAGGACAAATGGCCCAGTAATTTAAAGATACGACAAAGAGTCACTCTTGATAACAATTTTTGCATCTCCAGAAAATAAGATTTGACGAGGCGAAAATTTCACATACCATACAGGGTCCTTATTTTTTGGACAAGCAAAAATTTTTATCAAGAGTGATTTGTTGTCGTTTATATTATATAAAGAAACGGTATTTACGGAGATTTTGTATTGTTTCAGGTTGTGGCACTCTTAGGCATCTCAGGGGGTGTAGAAGAGAAGAGGTATACAATTTGAATGATGAGGATCTTCAGGATACAGGATCGCAAATAGTTGTCAACGTCAACCATACCAAAACTTATATCAAAAGGGTGTTTACTGTAATCGAAGAAAATTTTCTAAAGATCTTCCGTCAATATCACAGGTTACGCCCAAAAAACATCCCAGAAAAGGCATTTTTCATTGGGTATAGACGAGGTAGATGTGTGAGTCAACGAGTGGGCATCCATTCAATAGGAGGAGCACCTAGGAAAATTGCCGAGTTTTTAAAATTAGAGCATCCTGAAAGGTATACAGGGCATTGTTTTCGAAGAACGTCGGCAACGTTCTTAGCCAACGCTGGAGCCGATGTTAACATACTGAAGCGACACGGTGGATGCAAAAGCAGTTCTGTGGCAGAGAAATATGTGGAGGAATCCTTGGAAAGTAAAACAAAAGTGTCTCGAATGATCCAAGGCGGCGAAACATGTGTCCAAGTTCTTCACCACCAGAATCAAGTTTAATCATCTTTGGTTAATAAAGATAAATCCCTAGTTGTATCTGATGCTGCCTCTGTATATATTTCAAATAACTCAAACTGCAGTATTACATTTAACATGTATAAGTAAGTTTATTGTAACGTATATTGTAATATTTATAACTTATTGTTTATTGTAATAAAAATCGTTCAGAAATAACCACGTGTTAGTATACCAGTCCGGTAAAGTTACTTTAACGGCCTAGTGATGTAATGTATCATTTCCCGGACTCAAATGATTCCGGGAAATGGCACATTAAAGTACAGTATGAAATAAAAGCTGTTATTGTCAGTACATTCGTAAGCGAAACATCAAAGCATGTCAAAATAAATCTGATACCGCCACAACTTTCCAATCATTGAGAGATCAAAGTGTTTTATCAGAATCAGAGGCAACCAGCTCAAACTCCAATGGCTCTTCTAAAATAAACCCAAATGAAGATTTCCAGGCTATTGATGAGAACGAAATACTTATTTTAAACAAAGCGGCGGGCATCTTAAAGAAAAAAATTAGAGAATTTAATACCCCCCAAAACAATTTTCCAATTCCGGATGATATGAACCAGGCAGAGTTTGAAAAGCAAGTTCCTAATGAGTTGCTACAATTTCTATCATGAGCATTATAAGATCCTTTACACAAATAGTGCACTATATAAAAATCGGCCTTTCCTATTGGTCGATCCGCATGGCCCTCCGCTCGCTTCGCTCGCTACGGGGGCTCAAGAAAAGGAAACTAACCAGGTGCTAACCCAAACTAACCCAAGACATACCCAAAATCAAGAAAAAAACTGTTTAGAAACATAATCTTAAAAATAATAAAAAATAGCAACGGGGTTCGATACTAGGCCGTCCAGGTGAGACCCAACTGTATAAACCTCTACGCCACGAGAGCTCTTGACAGAAATCGATTGCATCACGCAGACATATCGTAATACGAGATGGATCGACCAATAGGAGAGGTCGATTTTTACATAGTGCACTATTTGTGTAAAGGATCTTAAAATGCGTATCATGATTGATAGATGATGATTGCTACGAAAGCGTAAACCAGGGATGCTCAAACGGTCGATCGCGAGCGCTTTTCTGGTCCATCGCGATAAATTCTGACAAGCGCAAAATTGTGTCCTGTTTTTTTCGCAATACGCCCGGACTAAATTCATTTTACAGCGAAGTCGCACTTCAAAGATATAAACAACCACGCCGACGCGATTACACTTTGCATGGTTACCAACTTAGGGGTTTTCCCCCAGATTTAGGGGGTAAAAAAGTCGGATGGGATTTTTTTAGAGGTGTTATTTTTTTAGAGGTATTTTTAGGGATTTTACGAGAATCAGTTTACTATAAACATAATCATATATTGTGATAATTTAAATTGGCGGATATACTGTGGTTATGTTTACTGACAATTCGTTGATTGTTATCCATTATTATTAACCTTTATAATTTGTTCGTGTATCAGCAAGCAATTCATTAAAATGCCTAAAGTTAAAGATACAAAACAATATTGTCAAAAATATACCAAGACTTGGGAAACAGATCCAGACTTAAAAGGTAAAGTTATTCTATTATATTTTTATAATTTATAGATAGGACTAGGAAGATCGCAGTTAGTTTACTGACCGTTTATATCTTTCTCGTTAAATTTATTATTATTTATAATTATTTTTTTTATTACAGGTTGGCTAGCACCTGATAGTAGGAATGACAATTTGGCCTATTTTCAATATTGCCATGTAAGCTTAAAAGCTCACAAATAGGATTTACTGAGTCATGCAAAAACTGAAAAACATAAAAGATCTACACAATGGGAAAAATTTGCTAAATCTACTACACCTAATTCCCCAGTACCTCAGGGGATTTTAGGGGTTTTTGGTTGGAGCTTTAAGGAGAAAAATTTTTGAGAGTTGGGAACACTGACACTTTGCCGCCTGACCGAGAGGTGCGCGGCTTCTTGGCGATCACTCGCTTTAAGCAAGCCGGGCAGCAAGCGTACACGTATACTGTATTGCATTATAATATCCATAGTGTAAACGTCGCGTCGTGTTGGTACATACAAAGTAAATGAAGCCATGAGCGCCCCCAAAAAAAGTAAAACATACCATTTTAACACCAATTGGGAAGATGAATTGTTCTTTATTATGGTAAAAGACAAGTGTATTTGTCTTATTTGTCCAGCTTCAGTTGCCTTGCCTAAACGTGGCAACTTAGAAAGAAAACCTTGCATAAAATGTACGAAAACAATTTTCCACCCAAAAGTGAAATAAGAAAACGTAAACTAAAAGATTTGAAGGGTAGCTTGAAGGTAGAACAATCCATGTTTACTAGGCTTGCGAAGCAGTCAAAAGCTGCAACAATTGCGTCGTTTAAAATATCTCATGTACTAGCGAGACACAAGAGACCCTTTGAGGATGGGATTGTGTTGAAAGAAGCATTTGTCGAAGCGGCAGATACATTGTTTGGAAACTTTAAAAATAAAACAGATATTATGTCTGCCATTAAGGAGCTTCAGCTGTCTCGTCTAACTGTTACTAGACGCGTCGAGATCATGGGCAAGGACATGGAAGAAAAATTAAAAAATTACATCATGGAATGCACATTCTTTTCGTTGCAGTTTGATGAGTCCACCGATATGACAGATACTGCCCAGTTATGTATTTTTATTCAAATGGCATTCCTGAATATGACAGCAAAAGAAGAATTTTTGACGATGATACCATTAAAGGAAACCACTCGCGGTACAGACATTTACGATGCTTTTCTAAGTTTTGTAAGTAACTCAGCTGCCACTTTATAAACTCGTGTGCATTACAACAGATGGAGCACCATCCATGATTGGCAGTTCAAATGGATTTGTTGCATTGTGTCGAGCTAATGAAGATTTTCCGTCTTTTTTTTCATTTCACTGTATCATTCACCAGCAAGTTTTATGTTCCAAAATATTAAACATGGGGGATGTTATGAACATTGCTATGAAGATCGTGAACTCCATACGAGCCCGAAGCTTGCAACGACGCCTCTTTAAAGTGCAATTGGAGACTAACGAATCTGAGCACACCGATTTACTTCTCCATACAGACGGAAGGTGGCTGAGCCGCGCAAAGTTTTTAGGACGCTTTCAAGAATTACTACCTGAAATAATGTCTTTTCTAGATGAAAGAGGTGATAACACTGACATACTTAAAGACGAAAGATGGCTCTGTGATTTGGCTTTTCCAACAGATTTGACCAGCCATTTGAATACCATTAACCTGGAACTACAAGGGAAATATAAAACCATTATCGACATGATTAGCGCAATAAATTAATTCAAATGTAAATTGCAGCTACTGTTCAGTCAACTAAATAAAAACGATCTGAAAAATTTTCCGGCATTAAAAGCAAGAACTGCATCAAATTATGAGAAGTACGAAGCAGAATTGAGAAATATTCTCGGAGAGTTTGAAAGGAGTTTTTCCGATTTTAAAAAACTGACGCCTATCATCACTTTTATGACTTATCCATTTTCTTGGCAGGATGTTGAAACAGCTGCTTCTGAAATAGCAAATAACTTTGATTTAGATGTGTCTACTATCGAAAACAAGGTATTGTAGATCATTTCAGACATACATCTTAAAGCCATAGTAACAGATACAAACTTTTGGTCTTTTTTAACAGCAGAAAAATATCCATGCTTAAAACAAATCGCTTTGCAGTTAACAGCATTTTTCGGGTCAACCTATTTGTGCGAATCTGCGTTTTCCGAAATGAAAATAATAAAGTCAAAATACCGAAATCGGCTAACTGACGAACATCTGTCTTCATGCTTGCGTTTAACACTCAGTAAATACGTGTCATCCTATGAGAAGTACGCAGAAGACATGCAGTGCCATGCATCGACATCTAAAGACTAAGTTACATTCAAAAATAATAAAGCAAGTTTTTTTGTATTATAATTATACAAATTATACGTAATAAATCCTTGTTAATAAAATGTGTATTTTTTCCCTGCCTAGTCGATCGCTTGCCATCCAAGTTTTTGCTGTAGATCGCCAATAGTATAAGTTTGCGCATACCTGGCGTAAACGATAAAATTATATCACAAGCAGCTGCTCCGTGTAATATTATTATGAGCCTTAATGACAACATTTTTAGAAGAAATAACTTTCAAATGGGACTAGGAATCTATGTTTATCATTCAGTGCGTATTCAGAAAATTTTAGACATTTTATCAAATATTGGTCTAAGTTGTAGTTATTACGATATAAGACAATTAACGACTTCTTTGGCGAACAAAAAAATCTCTAGCGACACGGTTTATGTGCCACATGGGCTTCAAATTGTTGATGACTCAAAGGGTAATTATATCCATGCGAGTATTGATAATTTTGATCTAAATCAGGACACAATAGATGGAAAAAATACCACACATTGTATGGCAATGGTAGTATTTCAAAAACATTCCGATACGCGTAGATTTGTCGATGAAAATATCCCCAAAGGTGGAGCATATTCTTTAAAGTTATCAGAAGAACTAGATTTTACTATTCAGGACCTTATACAAAACCTGCAAAACGACCCGATACTTTTGCATTAAAGTTAGCTACATTAAATACGCAAAATGACGAACGTTCGAAAAAAATAAATCTAATATGGACCCTTTTACGAAGCTTTAAAAATGCAAAAATATTTCTAAACTGGTGTAACTTTAACAACAAGTTAGCCGAAAATAACATTTCCGTGTCAGATATATATTATT